>JAPPVO010000002.1:93387931-93497234 GCA_030407325.1 Camellia japonica
AAAATATTTTCGTCTGCCTCACGCCCTATATTGTTGACCATGCTATGACCTCAAACTTCAACACCATGTTCATTGAATTTTAAAATGAAATGTACAATTGGTTGAGAATCCAACACCTACTTGCCACATGGTAAGCATCTTTTCGACAATTTTGAAATATGGGAATCTTATGGCAATGGTAACAAGTATTATTGGTCATGAGTGGTTAATCACTAATAATATAATATAATCGGAATTTATATAAATAGTAATATTATATCTCATCAATTTTGGATCGTTAAAATTAGGAGAAGAATTTCTTTCAGTCGAAAATCTGAACTAAAGCCGATTGTTTAGATTCATAAAGCCCACCACAAGCCTTATTTTAACAATTTGAACCATTCATTTAATCGTACACTTCGTGTATTTTATCTATTAAAAAAATAAGTCGATCCGATAATTATATCTTATTCAATTTATCGTACTTTTTACTAAAAAATGGATGATAATTGGTTTTTAAAAAAATAAATCATACATTTTTTTATGATAAAAATAATAAATTGAACAAATTATAATTATTAGATTAACTCATTTTTTTATGAATGAAATACACAGAATACCTAACAAAATGAACGGATCAAATCATAAAAACGAACCCAAACAACCTGAACTGAAGGGAATCCCCCTCCTAAAATTATCCCCTAATGACGTTACAAGTTTTCATTGGATAGTTTTTATGCTTTAACGAGGTTCTCAAGTGGTGTGAGATATCACTTTAGGAGATCCAAAAATTAGTGGTTGAAAATATTTTTCTTATATTAAATTAGATATTTAACTGTAAAAAATAACAATCAAATAACCATAAACAGAACAAATTCAATTCAACGTATCCTATAAATACAAGAAATATTTATAGGAAGATAAATATTCATATGTAAGTGAAAATATCAAATCCTAACCTTTTATAATGAAGTGTAAAAGATGTTTTTTTTTATAAAAAAAAAAAAAATAGATAGGAGAATAGGTACAAATATGAAAAATGTTTACATCATTAAAGAAAGGGATTTTTATTGATAAGTCCAATTTAGAAGTGTTTTAACCTAAGAAATCTATGAAGGAATTTTTTAACCCATTTAGTCCTATGTATGTATAGTTTTATTCCACAAAGTCCATTTTCTTGATTTACACTATTTTCTTGGACACTTATACCCTTATATTCAATTTTGATACCCTTATAAATATTTTTTGAACGATTAGCAATTTAATGATGTGAACATTCATATTTTAAAATTCACATTGGTAGGAATATAAAATTGGCCCGTGGGCGGCCCGAAACCGCCCGCGAGTCGGGGCGGACCCGGCCCGTTGACAATGTGAATATTCACGTTGACATGTTAACATTCACATTAATAGGAGTGTAAAATTGGCCCGCGTCCCGTGGCGGCGCGAAACCCCACTCGCGGCCCATGGGCGGCCTGGGGCGGGCCCGGTCCGGCCCATTGACAATGTGAATATTTACATTGACATGTTAACATTCACATTGATAAGAGTATAAAATTGGCCCGCAGCCCATGGGCGGCCAAAAGCCCGCCCGCGGCTCGGGGAGGGCCCGGCCCGGCCCGTTGACAATGTGAATATTCACATTGACATGTTAACATTCACATTAATAGGAGTGTAAAATTAGCCCGCGCCTCGTGGCTGCCGGAAACCAGCCCACAACCCATAGGCAGCCCGGGGCGGGCCCGGCCCGGCCTCTTGACAATGTGAATATTCACATTGACATGTTAACATTCACATTGATAAGAGTATAAAATTGGCCAGCAGCCCAGGGCGGACCCGACCCGGCCCGGCCCGTTGACAATGTGAATATTCACATTGACATGTTAACATTCACATTAATAGGAGTGTAAAATTAGCTCCCGTCCGTGGCGGCGCGAAACCCGCCCGCGACCCATGGGCGGCCCGGGGCGGGCCCGGTCCGGCCCGTTGACAATGTGAATATTCACATTGACAGTTAACATTCACATTGATAAGAATATAAAATTGGCCTGCGGCCCATGGGCGGCCAAAAGTCCTCCTGCGGCCCGGGACGGGCCCGGCCCGGCCCGGTCCGTTGACATGTAAATATTCACATTGACATGTTACATTCACATTAATAAAAGTGTAAAATTGGCCCGCAGCCCGTGGGCAGCCCGAAGCCCGAGGCGGGCTTGGCCCGACCCGTGACAATGTGAATATTCACATTGACATGTTAACATTCACATTGATAGGAGTGTAAAATTAGCCCACGCCCCGTGGCTGCTCGAAACCCGCCCACGGCCCGTGGGCGGCCCGGGGTGGGCCCGGCCCGGCCTGTTGACAATGTGAATATTCACATTGACATGTTAACATTCACATTGATAAGAGTGTAAAATTGGTCCGTGACCCATGGACAGCCCGAAGCCCGACCTCGGGCCAAGGCGGGCCCGGCCCGTTGGCAATGTGAATATTCACATTGACAAGTTAACATTCACATTGATAGGAGTGTAAAATTGGCCCGTAGCCCGTGGGCGGCCCGAAGCTAGACCGCAGCCCGAGGCGGGCTTTGCCCGACCCGTGACAATGTAAATATTCACATTGACATGTTAACATTAACATTGATAGGAGTGTAAAATTTGTTCGCTGCTTGAAGCTCGCCCGCGGCCCGGGGTAGGCCCGGACCCAAACCCGGGCCGCCCCGGGCCGCCGATGGGACGCGAGTCAATTTTACACTCTTATTAATGTGAATGTTAACATGTTAATGTGAATATTCACATTGTCAACAGGCCGGGCCAAGCCCGCCTCGGGCCGCCCACGGGTCGTGGGCGAGTTTCGGGCAGCCACGGGGCACGGGTTAATGTTACACTCTTATCAATGTAAATGTTAACATGTCAATGTGAATATTCACGTTGTCAACGGGCCGGGCCCGCCTCGGCCCGGGGCCGGGCTTCGGGCTACCCACGGGTCACGGGCCAATTTTACACTGTTATCAATGTTAATGTCAATATGTCAAATTGAATATTCACATTGTCAACAGGCCGGGCCGGTTCCGCCCTGGGCAGCGGGCGGGCTTCGGGCCGCCAACGGGCCACGGGCCAATTTTACACTCCTATCAATGTGAATGTTAATATGTCAATGTAAATATTCACGTTGTCAACTGGCCGGGCCGGGCTCTCCCCGGGCCGCCCATGGGACACGAGTCAATTTTACACTCTTATCAATGTGAATGTTAACATGTCAATGTGAATATTAGGGCTGAGCAACAAATCCGTGAAATCTGTAATCCGATCCAGTCCAGTCCAAGCCAGTAGGTTTGGATTGGTTTTTTGAATCCGTGGTTCGGTTCCGGATTGAAAAATTAAAAATCCGTAGTTCACGGATTGGTTCCGGACTGAACCCCATGGTTCCGGATTGGAACCGATCCGGACTGTATACAAATAGTCTATATTTTATTATACACACTCCTACATAGTATCTTCTCTTATTTCATATAAAACTTAAATCTAAACCTAAACTCGCATAGTATCTTCTTTTATTACTTTTGTTTGCTAGTTTTTAGTGTTAGTTTGTAATGGTCTAAATACTTATAGTGGAACCAGTTTTCTTATGGTTATTTAAATTTTAGAACAGTATGTCGCTATTATGAAAAGACATGTTACTATTGTGAAACTAATATGCTATTATATTTATATTTTTATTAAATTAAAGTGTTATATGTATATTTTTTGTTATTTAATTATGTAAATCCGTGGTCCTAAACCGATCCAATCCGTATTTAAATGGATTGGTCCGGATTGGTTCCACGATTTAAACGGATTGGATTGGTTCCAATTTTTCAAGAACCGTAGATAACGGATCGGTCCTGGTTTTACCCCAATCCGGACCATGCTCACCCCTAGTGAATATTCACATTGTCAACAGGCCGGGCCGGGCCCGCCCACGGGCCGTGGGCTAGTTTCGGGCAGCCATGGGGCGTGAGCTAATTTTATACTCTTATCAATGTGAATGTTAACATGTCAATATGAATATTCACATTATCAACGGGTCGGGCCGGGCCCGCCCAGGGCAGCTCACGAGCCGCGGGCGGTTTCAGGCCGGCCACAGGCCGCGGGCTAATTTTACACTCCTATCAATGTGAATGTTAATATGTCAATGTGAATATTCACATTGTCAACGGGCCGGGCCCGGCCCGGCCCGGGCTTCGGGCTACCCACGGGTCACAGGCTAATTTTACACTCTTATCAATGTTAATGTTAATATGTCAATGTGAATATTCACCTTATGAACGGGCCGGCCCGGGCTTCGGGCCGCCCACGGGCCGCGGGCCAATTTTACACTCCTATCAATGTGAATGTTAACTTGTCAATGTGAATATTCACATTATCAACGGGCCGGGCCGGGCCTATTTTTTTGGCCTGTGGGCCGGCCTAGCCCGACTCGAATTTTTCCGGGCACCCACGAGGATCGACATGGGTCGGGCCCCTACACATTGACGATATGAACATTCACATTAGCGGTGTGAACATTCACATTAGGGGTATTTTGATAATTATGTCATCCATAGAACTTATTGAAATATAAAAAAATAATGTGAACTAAATGGAACATAGGTAGATGAAAAGGGTATTTTGGTCTTCTTATCTCAAATTGGACCTAATGGAATAGTCAAAAAGAATATGGGTTGGATGGAATAAACCTCTTAGAAAATGGATTTATCAAAAAAACTCCCTTAAAGAAATCATAAACTATCACAAAAGCTATCAAACTTCTCTCGAGTTAAATTCAAAACCTCACACCATCACATCACAAAAGATATTACATAACCTTTGTATTATCAAAATTCTCTCTATAACAGTTGAACTCACGAGAAGGATGTGACACAACTATTAAGCCAAATGTCTTGATTGTATAAAAAATATTGATTAAGAAGCTAACTCTCCTTGATTCCCATACTTGATATTTGTCAACACAAATAGTTTAATTCTTTTGCTTTTTTTACCCGATCAAAAGGAGATAATATACATTAACCACTCCAACTATGTGGAGGATTTAAACAATTCAACCCTTGAGAACTTGAACTCGTGAGCTCAAGCAGGACTGAATAATTTATATGATAATCTCTAAATAAAATAGAGCATTACTGGCACTTGAATAATTTGTTCCATTTGTGATGGACTACAGAGAAGATTGGATGGAATAGCATGGTAGTGGGGACACACATATGCAAGAAAGACAGACAGACTCGTAGCCCAAAAAACATTGCCAAGTTGGCCATTGAAGTCATTGAGACCAAAGCAGCATCTCTGCCTAACCTTTTTTTTGTTTCTTGGAAATTGAAGAATCTATCCAGCTTTTAAAACTGCCATTGACAGCCATGTTAAAGCATTCCAGATCTGTGGTACCCACAATCATGTGCATTTGCTAAAAAACAACTCAATCAAACCTTAATCTCTACTACTCCACTTATGATCATGATTCATGATGGTGACTCCACTCTCCCCATCATCAACACTCTCATTCTCTCTCTCTCTCTCTCTCTCCCCTTTTCTGTCATCTTCTTCCATCTTCATCATCCAATGCTGTTTTAAATCCTTTATGACATTTCTGTATCTATTCTCTCTAAAAAAAACTCTTCCTCTTTGCTTCTCTCTCTCTCTCTCTCTAGCTGGCTAGCTAGGTAACCTATCTTTCCAAGATGAAAACCCATGTGATTGAGTTCAAGTTCAACCTTTTAGCCATCTTTGTTATTGGGTTGTCTTCATTCTTCACATGTGGAGCCGGAGTGTCCCAGACCAACCCATCTGACGCTGCAGTGATGTTAGCTCTCAAGAACACCTTAAACCCACCCGAATCCATCGGGTGGTCCGACCCAGATCCATGCAACTGGAACCACGTGGTCTGCTCAGATGACAAACGGGTCACTCGGATCCAAATCGAGCACCAAAACCTCCAAGGTACACTCCCTCCAAACCTCTCAAACCTCACTCAACTAGAGCGTTTAGAGCTTCAATGGAACAACATTTCAGGTCCATTACCAAGCTTGAATGGCTTGAGCTCATTACAAGTGTTAATGATTAGCAATAACCAGTTTAGTTCAATTCCTATAGACTTTTTCACTGGCATGTCATCACTTCAATCTGTTGAGATTGATAACAACCCATTTTCAAGTTGGGAAATCCCAGAAAGCCTCCAAAATGCTTCAAGTCTTCAGAATTTCTCTGCTAATTCTGCGAATATCACCGGAAAAATACCGGATTTTTTTGGACCCGATCAGTTTCCAGGGTTGATTAATTTGCATTTGGCTTTCAATAGCTTAGAAGGTGGGTTACCTGCGAGCTTTTCCGGGTCTCAAATTGAGTCTTTGTGGGTTAATGGGCAAACACGTAATGGTAAACTCAGTGGAGGAATTGATGTTGTACAGAACATGACATTCTTGAAGGAGGTTTGGTTGCATTCCAATTCATTTTCTGGTCCATTGCCCGATTTTTCGAAGTTGAAGGGCTTGGAAAGCTTGAGTCTCAGAGACAATTCATTTACTGGTCCTGTTCTAGTTTCTTTGGGGAATCTTGGGTCACTAAAGATTGTCAATTTGACCAATAATTTGTTTCAAGGACCAATGCCCAAGTTCAATGATTTAGTTGCAGTGGATATGATAAAGGATACAAATAGCTTTTGTTTGCCACAACCCGGTGATTGTGATCCGAATGTGAATACGCTGCTTTCGATTGTGAAATCCATGGATTACCCAATAAAGTTTGCTGAGAATTGGAAGGGAAATGACCCGTGTGCGGATTGGTTTGGGATTACTTGCAATGGTGAAAACATTACCATTGTTAATTTTCAAAAGATGGGTCTCATGGGTACCATTTCTCCTGAATTTGCATCACTTAAATCGCTGCAAAGACTGGTTCTTGCTGACAACAATCTTACTGGTACAATTCCTGATGAGATTACAACTCTGCCTTCGCTCACTGAACTTGATGTGGCAAATAACAAGATTTACGGAAAAGTACCAGTCTTTAAGAGTAATGTCATAGTAAATACAAATGGTAACCCTGAAATTGGGATGGAGAAAAGTAATTCTACATCTTCAAGCCCGTCTTCTGGTGGTTCTGATTCAACACCAAATGCTGGTTCTAGTTCTAAGAGTGGTCAGAAATCTAGGAATTGGATTGGAATTCTTGTTTTTTCCATAATTTGGGTGGTCTTTGTGATTTTCTTCATTGGTTTGGCTTCTTTCTGTCTGTATAAAAGAAAACAACAAAAGCAGTTTAGCAGAGTGCAGAGCCCGAATGCAATGGTAGTGCATCCTCGACATTCAGGATCTGATAATGAGAGCATGAAGATCACAGTTGCAGGATCAAGTGTTAGTGTTGGTGCGGTTAGTGAAACCCATACAATTCCTAGCAGCGAGACCAGTGAAATCCAAATGGTTGAGGCAGGAAACATGGTGATTTCTATTCAAGTCCTTAAAAACGTGACAAACAATTTCAGCAAAGACAACATATTGGGACGTGGGGGTTTTGGGACAGTTTACAAAGGGGAATTGCACGATGGAACGAAAATTGCAGTGAAAAGAATGGAATCTGGGGTAATTACTGGGAAGGGTTTGACAGAGTTTAAGTCTGAGATTGATGTTTTGACAAAGGTTCGACACCGCCATCTTGTTGCTCTTCTTGGGTACTGTTTGGATGGGAATGAGAAGCTTCTTGTATTTGAATACATGCCTCAAGGGACGCTCAGTAGGCATCTATTCAACTGGGTAGAAGAAGGGTTGAAACCATTGGAATGGACAAAAAGGTTGACACTTGCATTGGATGTGGCAAGGGGTGTGGAATATCTCCATGGTTTGGCCCATCAAAGCTTTATACACAGAGACCTAAAGCCCTCCAACATTCTTCTTGGGGATGATATGCGAGCTAAGGTTGCAGATTTTGGTCTCGTGCGTCTTGCTCCCGAAGGGAAAGGCTCTATTGAAACAAGGATTGCTGGAACTTTTGGGTACCTAGCGCCAGAATATGCAGGTACCTATTGAGCACTCCATTCTATCTAATTTTAGTTTAAATATATGATTCTTTTTGGAGCTTTCTATTATGATTTATTAGTTAATCGAATTGTCAATCAACTGTGTATAGTGAGATTCACCCATAAATTCGTATCAATCTATGCATTAATCGCAAATCAAATTGCGAATCGTAAGATTCTGATAACAGAGCTTTGGTAGCCTACTCAGTTGAAACTTGAAAGTAATCACATCAATCTTGTAATTACAAGCCTTTACCCCATTTTTTTGAGGTAGAATTATGACTATTAGCCATAATTAGCTTGTTGAATAATTCAGCTTGTATTGGCCAATATTGGAGATCAGAGTTTTTGGTGCAAATCACCAAATTCACAAATTGAACTCCAAATACTGCTTGAAGGTACAATGGCTTGGCTAATGTAGCCTAACTTTGTAAAATTGTACTTGATCTGATGCTTTCTTGGGTTACATTTGGAAGTTCTCAAAGCAGAAAATATTTTCTCCTGAAAAAATTGAATGGTTTTTCAATCATTTTCCTTGATGTTGTCATTTTCCACAGCCTAACATGAGTACCCACTTTTTAACTTTGTCATGTGCAGTGACGGGGCGTGTGACTACTAAAGTGGATGTCTTCAGTTTCGGGGTGATTTTGATGGAGCTAATCACTGGAAGAAAAGCACTCGATGAGAGCCAACCTGAGGAAAGCATGCACCTTGTAACATGGTTCCGGAGAATGAATCTTAACAAGGACACATTCCGGAAGGCCATTGACCCCATAATTGACCTCAACGAAGAAACGCTTGCAAGCATCATCACGGTTGCTGAGCTGGCAGGGCACTGTTGCGCTAGGGAGCCATATCAAAGGCCTGACATGGCTCATGCCGTGAACGTGCTATCTTCGCTAGTAGAACTCTGGAAACCATCTGAGCAGATCTCCGAGGATGTGTTTGGCATTGACCTTGAAATGTCTTTGCCACAAGCACTAAAGAAGTGGCAAGCTTTTGAAGGAAGAGATTCTTCTTCCTCCTCATTCCTCCCTAGTTTGGATAACACTCAAAGTAGCATACCAACTCGGCCGTATGGATTTGCTGACTCTTTTACATCAGCAGATGGGAGGTGATAAGAAGTTGGGGGTGTGGTGGTGTTGATTGTGGTTGATTTTGTATGTTCATTCTATTCAATTCTTTCTTTCTGTAAACTACGTGAGTTTTTTTTTTTTTTTTTTTTTTTTTTTTCTTCTTATGGTTTGATCTGTTTGAGCTTTTGACTATAATCCGTTCAGATTTTCAGTGATGTAGTTTGGATATTTTTGCACTTGCTTTGTATTGCAATGAAATGTGGTTCTCGAGAAATAGTTGTATGTCTTTAATCTTGGGATTTGTATTTGTTTTCATTTTCCCAGGGGAACAAAAAAAAGGTTTGATGAACTGTTACCAAAAATCATTTTCAAAACTTGTTTTAGCACAAAAATTAAAATTTGAAAATGACAGCTTTTTTTTTGGACTTTTCATTATTTTGCTTTTAAAAAACATGAAAATGAAAATGACAAAAACACAACCAAACAAAATAGATCTGACCCTCAGCATCTGTTTTCCATTGAGGCTTCAAATCAGTTTAAAAGTTAAGAAAATGCATCTTTTCATCCCATCGCTTTGGAAAAAAAAGGTTTGATGATTTTTATCATTTCCCAACTGAATCTTTGTTTTGATTATCCCTTGTTCTCATGGCTTTAGACTAAAAAGGGAAATCAAAAAGTGGGAATTATTTGGGAAACCAATCATAGAAGGTTTGTTGAAGTGGTCTGCCAACGATCAAATGGTTGCTTTATTCTCAAATATATATTATTATGTTCTTTGGAATCAGCAAGCTGTTATTAGGATGACAAAGTAGATTGAGAATTGCAAATAGGAAAAGAAAAAGGAAATACTTTCATATATCTTATTTGTAATATGATAAATTTAATTTTTTATTTTATTTTATTTGCTTTTCTTTTTAGACAACTGAATAAGGGAGTTATGAGAGACACGCTTGCATTCGACATGGTCACATTAAGTCTTTGTTGGGCCTTAGATTATCTGTTTCACACTTTTCTGTCTCTCGTCTCAAATATCTTTCTTATCATAGGATCTCTCTTTTGATTTTAACCTCGTGAATGGAAGAACAAAAAAGGGTAAATTATACTTTGTTCCTTTTATGTTGGGTCACTTTTTCACTTTAGCACTTAAAATTTATTTTTTCTTACTTATGTTTTAAGTTTTTTCCACTTTAGTCTTAAAACTAACTTCTGTTCAAAATTAGACAAAAAATGTCATAATAACTATCAAATAATATTTTTTAAAAATTATTATATTAAAATTTAAGTTAATGTCACAAGTATGAATTATATATAATAAAATATTTTTATAGCATGTGAGTATCAATGTGTCAATTTCTGTTTAATTTTAAATATAAATTAACTTTAAGAGTAAAGTGAAAAAATTTTAAAATATGAAGAGTCAAAAAATAAATAAATAAACTTTAAAAATTAAAATAAAAAAATGACCAAACATAAAAAAGATAAAATATAATTTATCCAACAAAAAAAAGTGTGACAAAGGATCCAATTTTTGTCCTCTATTATGTTGTCCCCTCATTTTAATGATCACTTTTTTGGTATCTCCTAAATCCTAAGAAATTGTTATTTCCACTACTTCAACGGCCCATGCGAAAGGGAAGGCTTGGAGAAAATATTAGCTTTCTATATTATAAAAAATTGTATGGGCATTATTATTCAAATTTAAAAGTTAAACTTAATTTTTAAATTTAATAATGTGACAATCAATTAGAATATTTAAAATAACTTTTTCTGTCATATCTTCTTTAATTATTAATTAATTATCTCTCTTATACATTATTGAGTCTAAAAAATAAATTTAAAAAACAGATTTATATCATTTTTAAAAATGTATGCATATTGAAGTTCTAGAATTTGAAAGGACTAGCTTTCTAACAGAACGTTGAAGTTTATCATCAAGGTAAATTTAAACTTTCAAACTGTAGACTATTCAAAACTAGAAAAGTAAAAAACTTTGTACCGAATGCACAAGGATTTGAGAGAGGCACAATTTGACCAAAAAAATATGTCCGCATGTCTCTCAATTTTTATGTAAGACTTGTTTTGTGTAATTTTTTTCTAATTTAAAATGGTTTTTTGTTTTCAAATACCTAGTAATGTTTTTTAAGAATGGTAAGGATAAAATAATTCTCTATATGAGTAGTCCTCCAAAGCACAGGCTGACAAAAATGCCCCTACCACAACATGTGAGGTAAGTCTATTTATTACCTTTTGAATTCATTTGAAAATTCAAAATTTGATAACTTTTAGTTTAGATCTCTATTTTTTTTATATAAAATTTGTATTTTTAAAATCATTTCATCAAAATCTATAAAACAATATTCATGATAAGTATATATAAAAAAAAATAAAAAGACGAAACTTCACCTAGACCAGTGAAATTTTCAACTAATGCCTAACAATTGTGAAATTGAAGGTCAATTCCAAATGTTTCACTACATACAGTGAAATTACAGTGAAATTTACTTCAGGATAGTGAAATATCATTGTCACAAATTTTCACACAATGAAATTTTCAATTGATGTCTGACAATTGCAAAATTGAAGGTTAATTGCAAAAATTCAGTTCTTATTTTCAAATTTAGAGTTAAATTTTCAAATTGAAAGCTTTAAAAAGAAAATTTATTGACTTTAGTTATTAGAATTTCACTAGAGTCAATGAAATTTTACTGTTACCAAAAATCAATGAAATTGAATGCTAAAAATATCAAAATTAAATGCCAATTTCAAATTTTTTTTTTTTTTTTTTGGTTTTACACAGTAATTTCACCGTTCAAACTCTATAAAACTTCTAACCCCTTAGTAATTAACATATAGTTATGCTAACCCCTAAATATAACTAACTAATAATATATAATAGCAACAACAGTACTAGTTTTTTTTTTTTTTTTTGAGAAAGCAACAGTACTAGTTATGGTTGTTACTATTATATATTGTAGTAGTGACAGTAATCTAGGTAGCTAGCTATGCAATAAAACCAAAAGGAACATGGCATTGTTATCTAAGCTCTATTTAAGTCTTCTCAATTGGTGTGGTGTGGAGAGGCTTTGGTTCCGATTCTAAATCCAACTCTTCATGTGTATTATTTCCTATTGAATAATAAATAAATGTTTGGTAGACGATGAATTATTTAAAATATCAATAATTTTTTTTTTTGATCGGAAGAAATATGTCAATTAAGAGAGCCAAACGGCACTTACAGGAGTCCAAACAATCCATAACTTACACCATACAAAGTGAAAATAAATCAAGAAGCACTCAGGAAGAAGAAATATGAAAATATTCAGGCGTACATAAGGTACTCGTGCTCGTACTGCAAAGCAGAGCCGATCATAACAGTTCGGCAATAGAGCATGCCCGAAATATTTCATAGATCCCAACCACAAAGAGGGTAAGCAACACAGCGCACAGATGGACTCCAAACAGATCCACACAAACCCAGAAAACAACACAAGCCAAATGAAAGAAAATAAAGAAAAAACAAACAAAACAAACACACCCACACCCGATCAAACCAGCAGCGGCTTTGGCAGATCCAGCGGTGGAGACGATCGGCGATGCAGAGGCGGCAGAGAAGGGCGGTGAAGATGGCTGGAGAGGTGGAAAAAGGGCGATGAAGGCTGCGGGGGAAGCGGATCTGGCGTGAATGGAGAAGATGACGGGGAAGAGGCGGTGAAGGAGGTGGAGAAGGCGCAGATCCGAGGGGCTGCTACCGGAGTGAAAGGATGTGGGAGAAACACCTCACAAAGGAGGGAGAGATTGGAAAGCACAAGCTGCCAAGTTATGAGAAAGCAAAATAAGGAAAGGGAAGAGCAAAAGAGGGGTAGGGGGAGGGGAGAGGAGGCCGGAGGCCGCCGGAAATCCCTCCCCCACCGCCGGCAGCCTCACAGACAGAAACCCTAGGAAGAGAAAAGTTTAGAGAGAGAAACTCTCAAGTTTAGAGAGAGAGCGAGGTTAAAAAATATCAATAATTGAACTCAACTTTTTCAACACTATGCATGAGTAGTTGGAATTGATAAACATGAAAGACTAATGTTTCATTTGGTTCATTAGAATTAGATCAAATGAAATAGAATATAAAGATCATTTAATATTAATTTAAACAAATCTTTGTAATTAATTACAAAAATATTGTCTTTATCTTCGTCTACCCATGGGCACTTCGTCTTTGTCTTCGTCTAAACACTTCATCTTCACTCTGTTTTCATCTTTGGCAAAGAACATCATCAAGGCAATAGAGTGTTGAAGGGCAAATTATGTTTGGTAACTTAGGAGAGAAAATAAAACAAATAATTATGTAAGTTAGGAAAGAAAAGAAAAGACTATAATTTCTCTCTCTTTTTTAGATAAATAAGAAAGAATATAAAAAGAAAAGATATTAGTTTATCTCATATCTTGTTTGATTAGGCTACCTAAATAAAGGGTAAATTATGCAAATAGTCCATGTAGTTTATACGATGTATCAATTTAGTCCTTATTGTTTTAATTTGTTTGATTTTTCCTCTTAATTTAACGGATTGTATCATATTAGTCTAATAAATAACGGCCGTTAGATTTTGTGGATAGAAACTCAAACGATGTGTCAATTTGGTCCATGTAATTTACACGATGTGTCAAGAAAAGAAAAGAGTGTAATTTCTCTCACTCTTGTTTAGATAAATAAGAAAGAATAGAAAAGAAAAGAAAAGATATTAGTTTATCTGTTTGATTAGGCTACATAAAATAAAGGGTAAATTATGTAAATGGTCCTTGTAGTTTACACGATATATTAATTTAGTCTTTATTGTTTTAATTTGCATGATTTTGCCCTTTAATTTAACGTATTGTGTCATATTAATCTAATAAATAACTACCATTAGGTTTGGTGGACAGAAATTCAAATGATGTGTCAATTTGATCCCTGTAATTTACACGATGTGTCAATTTAGTCCCTGTCAAAATTGAGCAAATTATTAGACCAATATGATGCAATCCGTTAAATTAAAGGGCAAGATCGAGTAAATTAAAGCAATAAGGATTAAATTGACACATCGTATAAACTACAGAGATCATTTGCATAATTTACCCTAAAATAAAACAATATCATATTATATTGCCCAATTAACGTTTTACAAGTGTTAGTCTTTTTCTTTTTTTAATATTCAAAAAGGATAGTTTTGATATTATAACAAAATACTATTTAATTAGTTTCTTTTTTCGCCTAATCTCTTCACTTTTAAAGAGATTCAAATAAGGATTTGGAGAGAAATTTCTCTCCATTTCTTTCAATTTCACCCCATTTTTCTTTGCTTATCCAAACGATTTGTGATAGGGTGCATTATGCACCCCTATCGGGTTCACACCCATGGCCTTTCCCATAAACTAAAAGAAATGCATTTATTTTCTTCTTTTTTTAAAAAAAAAAAATCACCCAATCCAAAAGGGCTGCAAACCAGGGAAAATATATTGTAAAAACGCAAAACGTGTACTTAAGCTTCCAAAATTTAAAAACCCAGGGAGCTGACCTACGAAATACTTTCAAGTAGGACTTTAACTCAAACAAACTTATGCTCAATGATCTGTTACTAATTTTCCTATTTAAATTTGATAATCAAGGAACAAAAACTAAAAACATCAGCCTTATATGGTTTCATTTTCAGAAGAAAAAAAAAAATTCAGAATTTTTTTTTTTAGAAAAACGGAATTAATTTGATAAAAATAAATATCAAAAAGATATTTTTAAAATTTAAAAAATTATTCATGGCCTCCCAAAAGATAAAATAATGTAAAAATGATGTTTTTTATTTTTTATTTCTTTCACTAAATTAATTTTTAATATTTTAGAAAAAAAAATTCTATTACAAGTTTCTGAAAATGAAATCAAATAATAAATTTTTGTAAATGTTTTAGATTCATAAACTATACGCAAAAGTTACATCCAACACTATTAATACCAAATTTTCAAAATTAAAAAGAAAAATTATAAACAACCCTCTTTACAAAAAAAGCAGTAATATTTCTAAAGAACTAAAAATAAATAAAATAAAATAGTAACAACAATATTTCTTTTAAAATTTATAATTTCTTTATCTAAAAGACCACTTCCACATAATCCTTCCCACACCATTCTATGGGAAAACGTTGATCTTGTCCACAAATTTATACTATATATAATTATAAAATGTTGTGGACTTTTTAAGTTCAATGTTCAAATCTGTTTTTTTCAAAATCATAAGTTATTAAATTTTAAAAATACTTGTGTTTTTTTTTATATAAAAATAATACATGTGTCTTGATACTATTGGTTCTAGAGAACCCTAGTACTTTTTGAAAGGGTGTTTTGGGAAGATAGTAAAAAGCTGACTTTTGGCTTTTTATCAAGTTTTTTGACTTTTTTAGAAAGTGATTTGAGAAGTTGGTAAAAAGTTACTTTTTTACTTTTTTGTATAATATTTATTTATTGTGTCACATCACATTAAAATGACCAAAATACCCCACTAAACTTAAGAAATTTACTATTTGACCCAGGTAATTGTTTGAACAATTATGTAATTCATTGAGGGCAATTACGTAATTTTACCACCTGCATTTTTGTCCATTCCCAAATCACCTTGGGAAATTCTATTTTCACATACTTATTAACCTCAGTGTACAACATTTCTCAGTATACACACTTAATTATTTGATTTTTGATTATTCTTTTCATTCCACACACTTGATGTGCCAATTATACCCTAACTCATATCTTTATACACACACCCATAAAATCTCTTTCCACGCACCTCTTCACCCATTTCAACACAACTACGAACCATTGTTTAAAATCATAGATTACCTAGATGGGTTGTTTCAATTAAGTAGATTTTCCCAAGAAAATGAGAAGGAAAATTGAAGCGTTTAACAATATTTACAGGATTTAACGAAATTCACATAATTTCTATGAATCACAACCTCTGATTTTTCTGCTGTTTTCCTGAAAAATATCACAGTCAACCATGACAGAGAAAATGAGAGAGAGAGAAGAAAAAAAAAAAAAATGGGGGGGGGGGTTGGGGTTGGGGTTGGTGGCTTCAGGATTTCACATTTTCATACCCTAGAAAAATGCCATTGTTCGATGCAATCGTCCCCATCAAGGTCTCTTCGTCCAGGATGGATGTCCTGTAAAAATGTATGACCCTTTTACAGCCCACAATCGCCTCTATATGTGGCTCGTCAAGGTGAGTTGAGAAGTCGCCACCATGCCTGCTCTTTCAGGTTTTCATTTATAATATTGTATTCACGAATCACTAACCATTATTTGTTTAATAATTGATCTGCATTTTTAATATTTTCTTTCAACTGTTGATTTTTGGGGATGTGCTTGGTTGGCTGATTGGTTGATGTTACAGGGTAAATGTGGAAGAAGATAGGGTTTAGTTTTTTAATTTTTTTTTTTTTATACTCAAAAGATGTGCATTGAAATTTCTATGTTTTAAAAAGATGTGTATAGAAATTTTTTTGATATAATAGTGTGGGCATGTTTTGATGTCCATTATAGTAATTTTGTTATAGGGTACAATCGTCATTAAAATAATATTTCATTAAGTGTGTACATAGAGATATGTAGGTGTGTGGAAATAGAATTTCCCAATCACCTTGCTTGCTTTTTTATGCTGCTTGTGGCGTTTTTGGATGGTTGCAAAACGCAGCGTTTTGTTTTCTTCCCAAAGGGCCACTAAGAGTGTCCCATGATAAATTATTGACTTTTGAATTATACCCTTATCAAATTTGTAACATAGCCACATGAATACTCAATAATGTATTATTTTAGAGTCATTATTTGATGATTTTAAAATATTATTCCATACCATTTATTACTTAACACTTGTTAAATTATTTTTAAAAACACAACAGAAAATATTAAATCTTATTATTTTAATTAATAAATATCAAATTGACATATCACACAGCATTGTCCCAAAAGCGAAAAATAATTTCCCATTATTTTGATACAGCCGGTCCTCTCCTGCTTTGCTTATTCCAATTTATATATTTTATAATTTTATAAATAACCAAGAGACAATTTTTATTGTCGGCATACATTTCATAACAAGACAAAGCCAATTAACAACTTGCCATATAGACAGTGCTATCACTTGAAAATTCTAAGAGTAATCCAACGGTCAGTCAACCAAATATATAAACCAATAACAAGCTTCCATATGATAAAAATGGATGAATTACAAAAAATAAATGTAATGATGAACAAATTCTAATAAAACTCATGGTGAGCATAGCTGTCAACACATTTATCTACCATGAAATATATATATGCAAAGAAAACATATAAAAAAGATTCAAAGTTGCATCAGTCAAAATAAATTATCCAATTTTGATATTTTCCCGTCTTAAAATATTAGTCTCTTTTAGGAAATTTAACTTTTTTTATAGTATAATTATTACATTTTAACAATATTAATTTTTCAAAATTACCCTTTGATAGTACAATTATTATACTTTAAAAATATGAATTTAAAAGAAGGGCAAAATAAGAAATTCATATTATTTTAGTTTTTAATTTTTAAAAAGAGACTAATATTTTAAGATAATAAAAAATAAAATAAGAGACTAATATTTTAAAACGAATGAAGTATTAATCTCTTCTTCCTACTTTAATTTTGTATTTTTAAAACAACTCAAACATTGTACCTAGTTTTATTTTCTAGAAACGTAAACTAATTTGACAGGAGGTGAAATTGGTTTTAAGTTTCATAACATATCACCTTTAAAGAATTAGAGGAAAAGGATATCAGATAAAGTAAAACAACCACTAATAATCATTTTGCCACATCTATAAATAATTTAGAAATCAGAAAGATTAAATCAAGTCATCAACTAAATCCTTGTTTGGGAACAATACATTTTAGCCAAAAAATAATGCAAAAATATAACACATTCTCTCTACTTTTTACACATCTTTTTTATAAATAAAAAAAAATAAATTTAAAAATTGAAAAAACTAATTTCCAAACAAAGTCGCACAAAAACATATAAATTGTTAGTAAAAACTATAATAATAAAGCACAAATAGTTTCAATTGATAGAACAGAAGAAGAAATACATAAAAAGAATCAAAGACATGAACAATGGCAGAATCTAAGAAAATATAACCAAAAAGCAACCGAGGCCTATTGTAGACGTCCCCGAACGTCCTGGGAGGGAAATCCCGTTTTGTTCGTTATGGGCTCACTACAGTTCAGGACTCAATGTCACGGTCCTGTATCTAATCTCGCAGAGTGCAATGCAAGACTGATGAATCATCAAAGAGTCCAAATCCGGCAAATCGTTTTGAAAAATAGATTTTTTGAAAGCAGTGCCAAACATGGACTGCTTTGCCAGATACAGAGTCGCCACCTAAATATTTTATTTTGGGGGAATTTAGGAAACCCTAACTCGTTGCCTAAGGCCACATGTCCGTCATCACCAAAGTTGCCTCGGCTCGGGAACTTGAGTACGATTGGGGAAGGTCACTTCGTGAGCACCCCCGCTCGCCGGATCAAAGATCGGCCTCTACTAACCATGATATCTAGTTTTGAAAACATTATGCGCTCTTATTCCGGTTATTAGCCTAGATTTACTACGTGATGCGCACAGCATACAAGTATAGACTGGATCGCCTGAGTTGGAACAAAACATTTCATGTTTGTTTTTTAAAGCGGTTTGCTACTCGCAAGTAGGCTAAAATGTGGATTTGCCACCCTTAGGTGGGCTTAGAAAAGATGGTTTGCCACTATCTAGTGGGCTTAAAACTTGCAATCAATGAATTGTTCCAATCCAAATAACCCAACCTTCACCCACAGGCATTCAGACATGTATATCACATAAGCACATAGCCTCATGGTAAGCATGCTATCATGGCAATCACTCACACGCATGCAAGCATGCTAAAGCATAAGTACTTACCAAGTACTCCAAGCCAAAACAGAAACTAGTTAGTAATCAATGTAGGATCCTAGCTATGCTGAAATGCCTAATGCAACACATGCAGGAATGCAACTACAATAGGCTCGGCTATTCTAAAGATGGCATGTGAAATGCTACAACTAACAAGTATTCAACTCGGAATTGAAATACAATGCAGTTAGTATGATGCGCCGAGCTCGGTGCATGCAAGACAGATGAATGAATACAAACATGCAAGCATAAGTATGCTAATTGAAACATACCCTAAACTAACCATCATAAGCTAGTAAATAAAAGGGAGAAAGACGTGGGGTTGGAAAACATACATCACACACACGCACACTTATTACAAAGTTCGCCCTCTCGCGGAGGGTCTGAATAAATAATACAGACCGCCTAATTAACTAACTCACGAGCTAATTAATTATTACAAACCGAATTAATAACTAGCTACAACTAATTATTACACAACTACTAACTAACAAGTAAGCAGTAAATGAATGCTATTCCAACTCTATTTGGAGAAGAGGAAGGTATGCATGCTCGCTTCGGTTCTTCGCCTCGAAACACCTTCTGGTTGCTCTTTAGAGGCTCTGTTTGCAGGGTGTCTTCCAGTGCTTGTTGCTGGAACTTACCAAAATACTGCTAGAGGATTCACCAGTGGCCTGCCGGCTATGAGAGGATACTGCCGGCCAACAACAGGGCACTGCCGGCCAATGATGAGAAGATGTCGGCCATCAGTGGTGCACTGCAGGCCACTGGTGTGCTGTGACACTAAGCTGCAACAAAGCACAAAATAGAGAAAATGGAGGGTCTCCCAAGGGCATGTGTGCACCATACCACCCCAAATCACCTCAAAACATCAAGGGAGAGGCCTAGTCGGATCCACAACCATCAATCACGCATCCCGATACATGATGGCCAAAGATTCAACTTGTGCAAATCGATATGAAAATAAATGCACAAACAAAGCAAATAAAGTCTAGAACTCTATCATGAATCATCAAGAGCTTTGGCGACCGAGAATTGAGACACGTTCCATCACTCGGAGTATGAAACGCCCCTCGTTCCTCGTGCTCGGATTAACACTTAATCCAAACAATGCAACACATAAGCATGGCAAACATGCAATACGACTTAAATGTGCGAACATGCAACTAGTTCAAGCATGCAACAAGCATACAAGCATGATGTGAGGCAACAACCTTGGACAACATGACAAAATGCAGTATGAACATGCAAACATGCAAGGCTAGCATGCGACAACATGCAAGGATCGAGCAAGCATACAACAATATGCAAGACAGGCATGTGACAACATGCAAAGGGGATGGACTTAAACTAATGTGGGCAGCTCTCAACTAAGCCCAAATCAGTGGCCATAAGTGATGAGTTGATGGCATGAAAAGCATGAAATGGCAAGGCAAACATGTATGCCAAGTGGCTCAAGTATTAAGGCACAAAGAGGACAACTCTTAAGCACACTTAAGGAGCAACAAACACGGATGTATGACAATGAGGTAAACTCTGAAATCTCATGTAAAGTGATGCCAAATCAAATTAACAATGCAAGCATAGCATATTATGATGTTCAAAGCTCAAAGTGATCGAAGGGACTTAAGCCATGGCCATACAAGGCAAATCCCAAGGGGTCGAAGGGACCTAAAACAGTCCTAAAATAGGTCCAAATAAGACCAAAACTAAGCTCAAAGCTAGCCAACATAGGTTAGAACACAAAGCCAAAAAATGAAGCATGCAAGACTTTAAAGAGGCAATGCACTACACCTATTGAAACCAATCGTGGCATGACTTGGACAACATAAAACAGAGTTACATCATGGTATAATAAGACCCAAAATGCACTGAAATGATGAGCCAAAGGCTTGTGCTTTATGGCATGCACAAAGGTCCATTCTTGAGGCATAAAGCACAAGCTCTATAAAGCATTCAACGCATGTCAAATGCAAGTGTATGACAACATTTCATGGACTGAAATAGCATATGGAATGAGGGCAAAGCATGCAAACATCACATGTATGGCATGGTAGGGACCTCAAAACCCGAGACTAGCCTAAGCCTTTACACTACAGCTATACAAAGCACGAGTGATATGGCCATGGCAGCCTAAAACAGTCCAAGGATAGCCCAAAATAAGCGTAAAATCATGTTAGAGCGAAGCCAAAATATGCTAGTATGATTGGTCAAAACATCATGCACAAAAGGGCTAGTAAACAAGATTTGTTCTACACCTATATGGAGCATGCAAAGGATGATCAAACCAACTATGGATAAGGTCATAACATGCCAAATGATGACCAAATACATGCTGAAATGTAAACCAAACAAGCTAGCATGACATGGCAAAGCATGGAGCATATGAAGCTAGTTTAGGGGATTTGCACTACAAGTGTATCATGCAAGCATGGAGTGACAAAACCAACCCAAAACAGATTCATGGCATGAAAAAACACCACCAAAAAGCCACTGAAATGGACTCAACACAAGCTAAGCACACATGCTACTTTGATGAGCTATGAATGGAGTTACACTACACATACTAGATGCATACAAATATGACCAAACCAGCCATGGACAGGGCCAAAGAAGGTCCTAAAAGTCACAAAAATAGGCCTGATCCAAGCCTCAAAAATGCATAGAGGGATGGTCCTTTGGAAGGCCAAAAATGCAAGCAAAGAGGAACCAAAAGAGAGGGGGGCCACCCCCTCTGATTGAGGACCTCAAAACCACACCTTTACCACTGAAAATCCACTGGATTTCAGTGGTAAGGAGGCCAAACCAAGGCTAGCTCGGAGGCCTCAAGAAATGGCTTGAAACAAAACCAAACAAAGCATGAAAGGGGGTTACACACCCCTAACAGCAAAAAGGCCTTAAACAAACTTCAAAAGCACTTAAATACAAGACTTTTTTCAGTTATAAGCAAAGCCCAAATCAATATGCAAGAGGGGCTAAAACAAGGTACAAGAAAGTGCTAAAATGGGGAAAACTACTCACCTTGAGAAGACCCTCTTCAAAACCAGCAACTTCAGGGGGTGGAAACCAGTTTTCAGACCTCAAGAAGACCTCCCAAGAAGCTTGGCCCAATGGTGGTGGTGTAGCTCTATGTGTTGTAGTGCAAAAATGCAAGGAAATCCAACTTCTAAGCACAAAATACAAGCAATATAGAGATAAAGAAAGCTTTTCTCTTCAAAAATAGCTGAACCCTTCCTAAGGAGAGAGGCACTCCCCTTATATAGAGGAATGCAAGGCTAAAGCTTCTTCAAGAAGCTTTACAAGGGTTCCATCCCTCCATACACGTGTATGGAGGGGAGCAAACAAAAAACCAGCTAGCTCAAAAGATCTGGAGGAAAACCAGCTGAGATAGGGGAGGTGCCAGCCATCATCAATGGCCGGCAGTGGTTCACCACTGGCCGGCAGGGCATCACCAAAGGCCGGCAGGAACAAAGACATGGCCAGCAGTGCCATGTCATGGCCGGTAGTGCACCAAAAGGTCCACTAAGAAAGGACCTAGCCAAGGTCCAAAAAAAGGGGCAGAAAGGATACAAGGTCCGGGAAGCTCGAACCGGTGACGTTCCGCCGCGACAGTCGAGTACTCAGCGAGCAATCGAACTAATTGTTGGGTGTACCTACAAGCACAATCAAGTCTTGAGGACGGTCAAAAATGGGGTGTCTACACCTATGTGTCACACGATGTCCTCAAAATAGATTTGTCGTCTCACCGGAGATACTTGAGATTATGTAAACGTCTGTCTCCCATGATACAACAGTTGATCCGACGAACTTGAACTGTGGCGTACTCTCTCTCTCTCTCTCTCTCTCTCTTGAAACTGGAGCAGAACACAACCAAAATTCCCAAATGAGAGAAGTTATGGGTGAGTGGTGGATGGGATTGGATAAATACTATGGACCAAGTATGTTATGGGAAAATTGCCATACGCACACGCGCCATTATTGTTAGCTCGAATCTGGTTTGTGGTCCGTGGGCTGGGATTGGGCTCGATTTCAAGTATAGTTCTATGGTCAATGGGTTGGGCCCAACAACCGTTATCTTTTTGCACCCAAAATGGTTGGATTTGTGACTTTTGAATTTCCCACATTTTTGTACCATTAATTACCACAGTAACAACTAGGTTTATTACACCAGTTACTGGCCCATTGAAAGCACTATTGAATAGGCCACTTAAGGCTAGGCAGCTCCTGAGTGTAAAAAAGAGCCTTTCCCTTTTAGTCTCTACACACCAAAATTTTAGAGTTATCTTGCCTTCGTGTGTTCTGCTCCAGTTTCAAGAGAGAGAGTACAGCACAGTTCAAGTTCACCGGAGCAACTCAGTGCGATGCCGCTATAGCTGCTATCAACCATTGTATCCTGAGAGACAGACATCAATATAACCTCAAGTATCTCTGGTGAGGCGGCTAATCTTTTTTAAGGATACTGTGTCTTTATTCCTATTGTTAATATATATGGTTAATATATATTGTATTTATTTAGTATATTCTCTGAATATCTAGTATATTCCCTGTAAATCTAGGAGTCCTTCCATATTTGTAACTCTAGGAGTCCATACTTGATTGTAACACTCTCCTATATATAGGAGTCACTATAGCTTGATTCATATACAAAATTCATAAATATATATATATCTCTTAACCATTTTAACATGGTATCAGAGTTCTAGATCCTAAAATTATAGCCCTCTTTCTTTTCTTTTTTTGCTTAGTCCCGTACACAGTGGTGCTACGACATTTATTCAATCACCTAAACACTGATCGGACTGTTTCGCCATATTTTTTTTCACCCAAAATTTTTTCCCGTAGTATAAAACTGATCGGAATCTTCTTACGATTCCAACGGCAGTGATCTCATCACTAGACAGTCCCTCGCACACTCTCACACGCCGTTTTTGTGACCAGCACATCAACTGCTTCCGCCATCACTTACACACACGCTTCCACGCGTGCCCAGTCACGCCAGCTACTTAACCGTTAACGTCATCCCCTTTCCGTTCAGCACTACACGCTTGGCTTTAGCCCAACCGGATGCGTGCGTGCATATGACGTTAGCACTCGTCTACTCATGCCTCTGTGTCACAGTGACACGCTGACGTCAACCCTTGATAGGTGACGTCAACCCTAATCATCCAACCTTTGATTTTGCTCATTTTGTCTAATATTTAGCCTATTTTTTGGGCGGTTCACTTGCCTCCCACCTAATTTGGACCTTCTGAATCCTCTAGTGCACTCTGTTTTTTCTGATTCTGCTTCTATCGCACTGTTCCTATCTGTTTACTTCCCTAACTCATCATTATGGATTGTCATAATGTTTCCCATCCAATCTCTGTTATACTTGACGGCTCCAACTACATGTTATGGGCCCAAGCCATGTTTGGTTTTCTGAAAGGGAAGAAACTCTGGCACATTATCACTGGGGATGTGGTTCAACTAGTGAAAGAGGTTAATGAACCAGCTGCCACATATGCAAACCATTTAGAGGATTAAGACAATAAGAACTACTAGATCATTACTTGGCTTCGGAATACCTCAATACCTCTATCAGTTTACAATTTGGTCATTTTCAACTTGACTCTGTAACTACTCCTACCAAGGACATTTGGGAGTTTTTGAAAGAACGTTATCAAACTACTAGTCTTGTTCATCAGTATCAACTTTAGAGCCAGCTTCATCACATGCATCAAGAGTCTGGCCAGTCTGTTAATGATTTTCTCTCTCAAATATATTCTGTTTGGGACCAACTTGCTCTCTTTGAACCTAACTGGCCTCATATTGAAGATGCTGCTTTATTTACTGTATATCATAATCAACAACGATTAGTTCAGTTTCTCATGGTTCTCACTACCGAGCGAATTTGAGCCAGTGCGTCCATCTCTGCTTCATCGCACTCCATTGCCCACTCTTAAGCATACTATTTCCGAGTTATTATCTGAGGAGACTCGTCTTGGCCCTCTTCACCCTTCTCATATGGCTACAGTTCTTGCCACTCCTCTATCACTGAGTTCCTCTTCACCAACTACCTAGCGGACCACTACTTGCAATTTTTGTCAAAATCTAGGCCCTTCTTCTACTTATCCTCTACTTCATCGTCTAGTCAGATCCTATCGATATTGCAACAAGATTAGTCTTGGTCATCTGCAGTAAGATTGCTTTCGTAATCCAGATCGCTTATTTACTACTCACTCCTCTCGTGGTGGTCGTTCACAATGTCCCGGGAATCAGTCTAATTAGTCAAGATCTCTGACTGCTCATCGCACTGCTGTTACTGCCTCTGAGAAATTTTCTGAGCCTTTAGATCCAGCCACTCCTGTCTTTTCCCAAACTGATGTTATAGCAATTTTGGTTTGACCCGTCATTTTTTATATTCTGGACTCGGGTTGGTATGGTTTTTGAATATTGGTCATTGCCCTTTTTTCTTTATTCCTCTTTAAATTTGGTTATTTGGGTGTGGTGGGTATATTTGGAACAGGTTGGTTGCTTGGTTTTCAAAACTTGTGTTGATCAAATTTTTGGTTCTCCACTCAAGCAGTCTTTCTTACGCTCGAGCGAGATCTACAAGCTCTCAATACTTTGCACGTCTGCAAAAGTACTGGAGTGGTGTTTTTCACGCTCGAGCGGTGTTTCATACGCTCCAGCAAGTTGGCGCTTGAGCGGACTTTATCGCGCTCGAGCGGTCTGCCTATTGTTTGCAAAAGTTTTGTATGTGTGTATTTTGCACTCAAGCGAGCCACTTTTGCACTTGAGCGGAACAAAACTTTGTGTCTAACGCTTGAGCGTCAACTCTTCCGCTCGAGCAGAATGTGCGTATATCAGGTCACAAAAGTGACATTTTATATCACTTTTTCATTCTTCTCTCTCTCTCTCTAAAACTTACTAAAAACCTAAATCTTGATCCTCTCTCTCTAAAACACTCTCTTTCTACATTTTGACCTTGATCTAGTGGGTTCCCTACCCTAATGCCTTTGTTAAAAAGTTAGAGCATCTCAAGATCTTCATTTTCATCCAATTGGAAGTTGGTTTCGACATTGTTGGAGTTTCACCTTTGCTTTTCTTGGTCTTCTAACTTGAGGTAGGGATTTTTCTACACCTTCATATGATTTTTAGCTTAGTTATTTGTCATTATGTAATAATGGTGGGTTTTGGAAATGGTTTGATCAAACCTAGGATTTAGGTATGAAATGAAAAGAGGGGTTTTTGATGAATGTAAAATAAATGGGTATGAGTTTTAATATGAGGCCATGTTGTGTTAAAATGGTTGATTTTGGTACATGGGTTGATATTTGGAAAAATGGAAATTTGCCCTAATTGGATCAAAATGTTATTTTGTATAAATAATTGAAATTGACATTGGAAATGTGAAATTGGATGATTATTGATATAAATGGTGAAATTGGATGATTATTGATATAAATGGTGAAATTGAATATGTATTATCTCACACCTTTGGAAATTTTGAATAAACTATCTATCTTGAGATTGTATATCTATTTAAAAATAACTGTGTTGGGCTATCGGTGGAGGATAGCTATGATTGTTGTAGAAATTGCATGAGGATTAGGTAAATTGAAACTAATCTCTTGTTAGTTTTCATTGAATATGACTATGTTTAAATACATTGTATGTGTATAATTATTTGGGAGGAGAAAGTGAATGTACTCCATGTGTGATTATGTTTTTAAATACATTGTATATGTATGATTGTTTGGGAGGAGAAAGAGGATGGACTCTATTGTTTGGAAGGAGAAAGGGGATGGACTCCATTATAATTAAGTTGACCGAAGTGTCCTAGGTGAAAGTCTCGAAATTCATACATGGATGCCGATCCCGCGGACGAAATATCCGTAAAATGGAAAATTTGAAGTGTTTATATGTGTATATTGTATGATTGGAAAACCATTGAGTTGTAGTCTCAGTTTGGTTGTTGAGAAATGATGAAATTGACTCACAAATTCAAAAAGATAAGTGAACTAAAATGAATCAAAGGAATATGGATTGAGATTTGAATTTGGTATCTTATGAGAACACGGATTTATGGCTATTTTGTCATAGGTATTGTATATGCACTTCGTACTTATATCTCTGCTAAACCTCATATATTGTGTTAGATTATTCCTGCTGAGTTGTGGCTCACCTTATTTCGGAAAAATATTTTCAAGTATTGATGGCATGCCTCTACCAAGGCAATAGCATTGGAGGGACTTTTGGGAAGTAAGAACTTCTTTGTTTTGTTTCATTTTTGTATAGCCTAGGGCTTTAATTGTATGAGCTAGTCTCTCTTTTGTTGTAACCAAGTCAAGACTTGGAAAGATGTAAGCCTATAGGCCATTTATTTATGTTAAACCCTTTGTACTGTTTATGTTATGAAATGAAGAACATTATACTCTGACTTTATGTTGTCATTTATATATGCTTTTGGGTTATATTTATTGTGTACTTTTTGGGGCGTTACAGATGCTGAGGCCATGTTCAAACAGTTTCTCACCACCTTTGGTGCCCTTCCTTCTACTGCTTTGTCTATGACTTTAAGTACATCTCCCTGGTATTTTGACTCAGCATGTTGAAATCATATGACCTCCAATTCTACTATATTTTCTTTTATCTCTTCCTCTCCTCATATTCCTTCCATTCATACTACTGATAGTTCTCTTATGTCTATAAGTCATGTTGGTTCTGTTTACACCTCTCATCTATTCTTATCAAAAGTTTATCTTATTCTTGCTCTCACTTTAAATCTTATCTCTATTAGTCAATTATGTGAGCTTGGTCTAACTGTCACATTTTCTGCTAATGGTTGTTTGGTACAGGACCCTCAGATGAGACAGACTCTTGGAATCGGCCGTAAGCATGGACGTCTTTATGAGCTTATCCATCTTTATATTCAAGACTCCACCCCCTTAGCTACTCCTACATCTGCTTCCAGCATGTCTCCTTTCAATCTTTGGCATTGTCGTTTAGGACATATTTCTGTTAGTCAGTTGAAATCTTTAATTTCTACTGGTTAGTTAGGTCATGTCATTCCCATACTTTGGATTGTTTGTCTTGTCAACTTGCAAAACAACCTGCTTTATCATTTAATACAAGTACTTCTGTTTTTCATGCACCATTTGATCTTATACATTCTAATATTTGAGAACCATCACTTACTACCACTATGGGGGGATCACATTACTTTGTTGTTTTTATTGATGATTTTTCACATTTGACATGGTTATTTCTCATGAAAAGTCGATCAGAACTCAAACAACTCTATTACAATTTTGCAAAAATAATCCAAACCCAATTTTCGAAAACCATAAAAAAATTTTGATCTAATAATGCTATGGAATATAGATGTAACATGCCCACGGAGGAATGGGGGACCCATGCACATTAAACAGTTCGGACCCTCGATTTCTTTGATCTAGTGTAGTTTGACTTTTCGTACTCCTTTCAGATACGACTAGCCCTACAGTTCAGACTCCCGTGGTTCTGAATTTGATCTCACAAGTGCAATGTGAAATAGATAAACATAAAAGAGTCCAAGTCCAGCAAATCTTTTGAAAAATCAATTTTGAATCAAAATGCCAAAAATAGACTACTTTGCTAGATTTCAGAGTTGCTACCTAAATATTTTTGGAAAATTTAGGAAACCCATAACTCGTGTCAAAGGCCACGCGTTCGTCATCACCAAAGTTGTCTCGGCTCGGGAACTTAGGTACGAGAGGGAAAGGTCATGAATTGAGCACCCCCACTCGCCCGATCAAAGATCGGCCTCTACTAATCATGATATGATTTTTATTTACATTATATGCTCTTGTTCCCATTATTAGGCTAACCTTACTATGTGTTGCACACAAGTATAGATTAATTTGAAAAATTTGGAACATTTGATTTTATGTTTGTTTTGAAAAAAAGGTTTGAATACGTACCACTTGAAAAAAGTGGGCTCGTATGTATATTCATCAAATTATCCCAATTCAAGTAATTCGCCTTCATCCATAGGCATTCAAACAGTTTATCACTTTCAGCAATTAGCCTCATGGTAATCATGCTTGACATGGCAACAATCACACTCATGTAATATGCTAAAGCAAATAAAAGTTTACCCCAATTCCCAAGGCAAGCCAAAAGAGAAACTAGTTAGAAAAATGCATAATCCTAACTCATACAATATGTCTAATGCGACACATGCAATATGAAATTAAAGGTCCGGCTACTAGCATAGCATATGAATCAATTTGATAGTATGCAGTTTTAAGCACATTTTCAAAGAAGTAATAACTAACAATGCGAGTTAGAATGATGCGCCGGGTCTAATGCATGCAAGACAATGGATGCAAGTCATGAGAAATGCTAAACGAAATGGGATGCTCTAAGCTATCTCATCGTAAGCAGGAAATAAAAGGGAGAAAAACGTGGGGTTAGAAGACATACACGCATTATTACAAGTTTGCCCTCACGCAGGAGGGTCCGAATGAATGAATTAGCAAAGCTACTTAACTAATTATTACAATACTGAATTTAACTAACTATTCTAGCTAATTAAATAATTACAACATAAAATGAAATCAACTAGCTACTCTAACTAATTAATACAAATTAACTAATTAAACTAACTAATTAGTTACATTAAGGAATGAATTAACTAAGTAATTAATTACAAGTTGTATAACAACATACTACTATTACAACAAAAAAAAAAGTTTAATGGGTCTCGAGGAGCAAGGAAATGGCTTATGCATGCACATGAATTTCTCCTCCAAGAATGCATCTACACTGTTTTGCACCTCTGCCTCTGCTCTGCTCTATGAAGGAAGTGGTACTGTCTAGCTAAAAAAGGTGGCCGGCAGACCAGAAGTAATGGCTGGCCGTCCACTAATAGTGGCATGCCGCCAAATAAAGGTGGCCTACCGGCCACTAATGTTGGGTTTCTTCTGCTGCAACAGAAAACAAACAGAGCATCCTCAGGGGATGTTTGTCTACCTTACCCTTCCTTATCATTGAACAGGTCAAAGGAATAGTAGGCTCGATTCGCAAGCCATCAATCGATGCAAATTCATTACGTGATGACTTATGAACCAAGGGATACAATTTCAATAAATGCACAATTAAATACTCACGAACCCCCTCTCTATCATGACATTTGATCAAGGGAAGAGGTTGGCATTGAAACTTGAACCATTTTCATCACTAGTTAGTATGAAATGCTTCAAGACACAATGGGTTCAATTAACGCTCAATTGAATCCAAAACATTTTATTATCTTGCTCCATTTTACTCCAATTTTAATACCTCTTTTAATTACATTTCATTCATTAGTCATTTTAGTCCAAAATGAGCATTAAGTCCACTAATGGAGGGGAGTACCAAACCAAATGTTGTTTTAGGTATGAGAGAGAGATCATGTCGTTGGTAATGAACCTCCAAAGAGATTAAACCATTAAGCACAATATCACCCTTCAAGCTTAAACAACACTCCTTTTGGAGCAACTCTCAAAACAAAGAGAAAAAACCAAGAAATTGGGGAGATTGCAGAAATGCTTAAAGATGAGCACAAGTATAGAAAGTAAGAAATAAATGTTATCAACTCAAATAGGTTGATGGCTAAAGCCTAAACCACCAAGCCTATGAGAACCATTACACTACAAACATGCTATACAAAGCATAAATGAAACTAACACATAAAAACAGTCCTAAGTTAGCTCGAAACAGTGCTGGAATTAAGGTAAAAATAGCTAAAAGAATAAACTAAAAACATGAAGCAATTAAGCTAGGAAACAAGCACAAGAAGGGAAGGCTACCCCCTCTATTTTTAGGACTTCAAAACATATTTTTAGCCTCTGAAAACCTCTGAAAAACAATGGTAAAAAGCTTAACAAAAATTGATAAGAAGGTGGGAAACACAAGGGTAAAAGCCTATGAAGCAAGGTTCAAAAAAAGGTGATCCACTCCTCTACCTTTAATAGCTTTAAATTACAAGTTTCAATCCAAAAATATAGGTGAGAAACAACTCAAAAATAGCAAGAAAAGATGAGAAAGAGATGGTACAAAAGAACTAGAATATATACCTCTTGAAGAGGAATGATCCTTTGAATTCCCAAACCACTAATTTCACACTCTCAAGTGCTAAAATGCAAGCTTAAGCACATCAGCAAAGATCTCTCAAGGTTTGATTTAGAGTGTCTAGGCAAAGGTAATGTAGGTTGCAAGAAAGAGAGAGAAATGGAGAGAGATAAATATTTTTTCAAAACTTTTTTCTCTCTAAAATTTTCTAACCCCCAAAACATAAGAGGGAGTCATTTATATATAGAAATATATGAGACCACCTCAGAAATATCTATACAGACGCAACTGGTGCGATGCATGCACTTGTGGAGACAGTTGGCACAGTTGACAAAAAGATCTAAAAATTTACACAAGTGGCCGGCAGGCCACTAATAGTAGGCGGTAGGCCACACTAGTGTGCCTGCAGGTCCTTGGATGCTCAGACCTGAAAAACCACTGTTTTGATCCAAAACAAGGCACAAGGTTTGTAGGTTCAACTGAGGCTTTCTGCTAAGGAAATCAAGCATTTGACAAGTGTACACATTCATCATTGAGTGATCAATCAGTGGCACCCAAGTCTTAAAGGCCGTAAAAAATGGGGTGTCTACATCTAGTCTCACGAGTGCAATGTGAAACATAGATGAGAGTCCAAATTTGGCAACTTTTATAGAAAATTCATTTTATTGCAAAATATTTGCCAGAAATGGACTGCATCACCAGATCTTAAAGTCGCCACCTAATGTTTTGGAAAAATTAGAAAACTCGTGACTCGTACCAAGGCCACTATTCGTTATCACCAAAGATGTTTGGCTCGGAACCTTAGGTATGAGAGTGAAAGGTCATTATTAAGCACCCCCGCTCACCCAATCAAAAGATCGGCCTCTACTAAACCATGATATGAATTTTATTTTCTTTATATGTTCATGTTCTAATTATTTAATAAATCATAAAATTTACTATGTGAAGCATACAAGTATAGACTATGCCATTCATTTTGGAACAATTTGATTTCATGTATTTTGAAAGAGTTTTGAAGATATACAACCCAAATAAGTTAAGTTCACAAATATGAAAAATCAATATCATTCCAAATTAAGCGATACAACCTCCATCCACTGCCATTCTTACAATTATATCAAGTAAGCAAGTAGCCACATGGTAGGATGCTTAAACATATAATAAGAAAAACACATACAAGCAGGATGCTAAAGCATAAAAATTTACATATTTACCGAAGTTCCGCGAATAGCTACAAAACAAAGTTACTACAACATGTATGATCTTATATACAAAATCCTAATATCATTCACTCATGAGATGCAACTAAAGATTCGGCTTCTAAGATATGACATGTGAATCATCTCAAAAAAATGAGGTAGTGCACATAATCACATAGGATTTGATTAAATCCACAAATGCAAACTTAGCCGAATCAAGATGCATGAAACATATGTACAAAGCATGGATATAATGAAAAACAAAATATGATGCATATTTACAAATAAAGAAAATAAGTAAAAGAACGAAACAGAAAGAAGCGATGTGGAAATTATTACAACACTTGAAAAAATAATTACAAACCAAATTTGAGAGGGATGAGGAGAATATTACAATAAATTAAAAACCTCATAAAACACTCAAAATAAAATAAACAAAAGAAAAAGCTTCATGTACCTTGGAAACCACCGGAAGTTGGTTAACATCGGAACACAATGTCGTCTTGTCCAAAAGAAGCTAACCAGCCGGCCAACTAGCCCTAACAAAACCTGTCTTGTTGCAAAACCAAGAAAAAGAACAAACAAGAAATATGTAGGCGGCTCAACTAATCACTATCAGTTAGATTAAAACAAGAAAACAAATATAAAATAAAAAGTACAAAATTACAACAAAACTAACATGAAACTAAAATAAGAAAACAAATATAAAATAAAACAAGCAAGATTACAACAAAACTAATATGAAATGAGAATAAGAAAACAAATATAAGATAGAACATACAAGAGTACAATAAAACTAATATGAAACTAACACAAGAAAACAAATATAAGATAGAACAATGCAAGAAAAATGAAAGAATTGAAAATTCACCTTCCAAAAAAAGATTAAACTTCTTGATTTTCAAACTTCCTCTTGATCACTCTCAAAGTTATGAATTATGATCTTAATTCTCGATTCAAGAGCTTGGAATTTGAGCTTAGAATGACGGTTTTGAACAAATGTATGATCACTCTTTTCTTGGAAAGAATACTCTCTTTTTGATTAAGGCTTTGAGTGGTTTTGACAAGGGAAGATAAGATGTAAGAGGCTATATAACTTTACTAGTTTGGCAAGACAACTCTCTTGTTTTTAAGACTTTTTTATCTCTCAAATCCTAACACAATTCTAGCATTCTCTCTCTATATTTCTCTTCTTAAAAAATCCATCTCCGAATTCAAGACTAGAGTTCTTATTATGTAGCCAATGCAAGTGGGCAATGGTGGAAGACAAAGTAGAGGACAAAGTGGAAGACAAAGTGGAGCATTTAGAAAACATAATGGAGCTAATGAGGGACAATGTATAATGGAAGTGAATGATGAATGGTGATGGTGGTGTGTGATTTAGGAAAATTGATGATGAGTTGAGATGGTGGCATGTGATTATAAAAGTAAATAGTGAGTGGAGATGGTGGGATGTGATTATGAAAGTAGATGGTGAGTGGGGATGGTAGAGTGTAATTATAAAAGTGGATGGTGAGTGGGATGGTGGGATGTGATTATGAAAGTGGATGGTGAGTGGGGAGAGTGGGGTGTAATTATGGAAGTGGATGGTGAGTGGGGATTGATGTGTAATTATGAAGGTGGATGGTGAGTGGGGATGGTTGATTTTGGATGAAAACTAATTTGGCCAAAAATGTGTGAAGGTTGGGATTAAAGCTTAAATTCTATCTCTTTTACTGAGGATACTGTGAGAAACACATTCTGATTTTCATCATCAAGTAATCAAAAGAAAGCGTCCAAGTCTTAGAACCGGTCAAAATGAGATGTCTACAATATGGATCTTGATTTTCTCTCATTCCTTCAGCTTCACGGTACTCAACTTCATCGTTTCTTTGCTGGCACGTCCCAACAAAATGGACGTGCTAAACGAAAGTATAGGCATATTCTTGACACTACTCGAACTTTGCTTATCTTTTCCTCGTGTCCTGATTCTTTTTGGGAGGAAGCTGCTCTTACTGCTGTACATACTATCAACTGTGTTCCCACTCCTACTATTCATAACCAAACTCCTTATGGACGTTTACATGGCACTAGTCCTCCATACACAAATCTTCAGGTTTTTGGGTCTGCATGTATTGTTCTCCTCCAACCTCATGAACATACCAAACTTGAACCTCGTTCTAGTCTTTGTTGCTTTCTCAGGTATGGAATTGAACATAAAGGCTATCGCTATCGGGATCCTATCTCTAAACGTCTTCATATCTCTCGTCATGTGGTTTTATGGGAACAAAAAATGTTTTCCTCCTTATCCTTGTTCCAACTATCATCATTTTCTATTTCCACTCTATTTACTAATCGGTCTATCAATCTCTTCTCTAATGACTTTGATGCAGGTTCTTCCTCTTTAGAGACGCCCTTGCCTACACTTGATCCTGTCCCGACTACTCCCTTTGATGGTCCTACTATTCTCCTTTCGGGGTCTCCAACTCCCATTGAGTGTCCCGTTAAGTCTCCTATCACTATACCAGATCCTCCTCCCACAGGTCGTTTAAATCGGGTAACTCAACAACCTACTTATCTTCGTGATTATATTATTGGATCCACTACTTTTTCTACTCATGAACCTACCTCCTATCGTGAGGCTTGAATTGATCCATTTTGGCAGCAAGCTATGACTGATAAACTTCAGGCTCTAGACAAAACTCATACTTAGGACATTGTTGATCTTCCTCCTGGAAAGACTGCAATTGGCTGCAAATAGGTCTACAAAATCAAGACTCACTCTGATGGTTTTATTGAGTGGTACAAAGCTCGCTTTGTTGCAAAAAGTTTTGCCCAAGAATATAGTATTGATTATGAGGAGACCTTTGCTTATGTTGCTAGGCTTACCTCTGTTTGCAGTCTGATTGTTGTTGCTGCTTCTCGCCATTGGGACCTTTTCCAAATGAATGTAAAAAAATGTCTTTCTTAATGGTGATCTTCTTGAGGAGGTCTATATGCAACCTCCACCTAGGTCTACTTATCCAGCTAATAAAGTTTGCAAACTTCAGTGTGCTCTTTATGGTCTCAAACAAGATCCTCGTGCCTGGTTTGCTAAGTTCAATTCCACCATTCATGACCTTGGCTTCACCTCCAGCTCATATGACTCTGCTCTCTTTATTCAAAAGATTACTCATGGCACCACTCTTTTTCTCCTCTATGCGGATAATATGATTATCACCGGTGATGAAGTGGCTAGTATTCTTAGCCTCAAACAATCTCTCCGCTAACATTTTAAAATGAATGATATGATTATCACCGGTGATGATGTGGCTGGTATTCTTAGCCTCAAACAATCCCTCTGCCAACATTTTGAAATGAAAGACCTTGGTAATCTCAATTATTTCTTGGGTCTTGAAGTCTCCAATGATTCTACTGGTTATTATTTATCACAGGCCAAATATACATCTGATCTTTTGGCTCGTTCTGCTCTTACTGATTGCAAGACTGCCCCTACTCCGATTGATACTCAGACTCATCTCACTCCGCTTGATGGGAATCTTCTCTAAGCTGTTATTCTTTATCGCCAGCTCATAAGTAGTCTTGTCTATCTCACTGTGACATGTCCTGACATTTCTTATGTTGTACATCTTGTTAGTCAGTACATGTCGACTCCCTGCACTCCTCATTATATTGTCCTGCTTCGCATACTTCGCTACCTCAAAGGCACCATGTTCCATGGACTCCATTATTCTGCTTACTCCTCTCTTGAGCTTCATGCCTTTTCTAATGCTGATAGGGCTAGAGATCTTACTGATTAATGCTCCACTACGGGTTTCTATTTTTTCTTAGGGGATTCACTTCTTGCTTGGCACAGCAAGAAACAATCTCTCACTGCTCATTCTAGTACTGAAGCTGAATATCGTGCTCTTGTTGACACTATTCAGGAACTTTTGTGGCTTCGCTGGCTCCTTGCTGACATGAGTGTTTCCTTCTCTAGTGCTACCTCTCTTTATTGTGACAATCAAAGTACCATTCAGATTACTCATAATGATGTCTTCCATGACCGCACCAAACATATTGAAATTGATTGTCATTTTATTCGACAGCATCTTACTCGTGGCATTGTCCATCTTCTTTCTCTTGCTTCTGCTGATCAGCTTACTGATATCTTCACCAAGGCTCATCCTCCTGCCCGTTTCAGTGACTTAGTTTCTAAACTCAAGTTGGTTGATGTTTATCCTCCTTGAGTTTGAGGGGGATTTTTTTTTTTTTTAATCTGCAAAAAATAACTATATTGATGAAATGGCAAAGTACAAAGTACAAGAAAATTTACATCAATACAAAGAGGCAAGTGCAAAAGTATCACGATGAGCTAAATCATCTCAACTATGTTGGCACCAAAAAACACATCCTATCATCTGCTAGCACTCCAAGTTAGTGAGAAACCAACCAAAGTAAATCAGCATAACAGTCCACTGCTAAGCAGTCCAAGCATATCTGTATGGCAGCCCAAGCATCAGCATAGCAGTCACCCCACAAAAACAAGGCCAACAGCAAAGCAAGACAAACAAAATCTAAGGCAAAGCAACAGCTCTTCCACACAACCAGGGTCAACAATAGAGCAAAACTTATAGCAGTGCAAACCTAACGTACAAGAGCCTACCAATCACAAGCCTACTAGTCACACTAAATACAACTTCTAACTTGATATGTAATAAGCACAAACTCATTCACTGTGAACCTTTCCTAAATAAGTGAGTTCTTATCCAAGGGCCACTCTAACTATAATGAGCTCACAGAGATCTTCACAAGTAGGTTGCAACCTATTTAACAAATACTTATTCCAAAACATTGAGCAGGGGCACCCTCATAGTATCTGCACACACCAACAAAACTCCAAAACCTAGTATACACCCTCTTCCCAAGCACCAGACACCTCAGAGCAGCAGCATACATCAGAGAACACATTAGGTAAAGTACTTAGCATGGACCCCTAAAGTGACTACAACCTTTTCCAAAATAAAGCAACAAAGAACACACATCTACACCAAAAGCACAGCAAGGCAGTCTAACATATCAGTCCACTACTGAGCCTAATAGTCCAACAAAACAGAATCTGAACCTGAACCTATAGGACCAGCAACAAGCCCAAGCTGACAAACAAATACACACTCCAGCAGAAATCACCATAAGGCTAAGCTCAAGCATCAACAGAACAAGTTGTAGCCAAAACAGCATAGTAAACCAGGGGCAAGACTCAACTCCTATGCCTAATACAATATTGGACCTGCTGCAAGTTAAAGACTATATCATTAATAGAGAACTCCAATTTGGCTGGAGAAGATTTGACCCACAAAGCTATTCTTACTTTCATAAGCTCACATAGATCTTCACAATTTGGCCGTGACCTATTAACCACACAGTCATTTCTATGCTTCCATATGGACCAAAGGACAGCCAAAGGCACAACCTTCCATGGCAACTTCTCAGTCTTTTTCATCTTATAGAATGACCACTATTGCAACAATCCTTCCACTGAGTTTGGTATAATCCACTGTACGCCCCACTATTTCATAATATGAGACCACAACAGCCAAACAAAAGGGCAAAAAAGCAAGATATAGTTGACTGTTTCCACCTCATCTTGACAGAAAACACAACCCACATTAGCATTCACTTCTAAAATCCTTATTCTCTGCAAGAAACTTGATGTTTTCACCTTGCCTTGTCATGCCAACCACCCAAAGAATTTTACTTTGGTGGAGCACAGTTATGCCAAACTACCATTGCCACTGCCATATTCCTAACAGGCCCCAAGAATAATTCATATCTTTTGTGCACTGATGCAACAGAGAACAACCCAGATAAATCAGCCTTCCACTTCCAAACATCTGGACTTGTGACCCAAATGGATGGTATGGTTTTGATTAAGGTATATAACCTACATACTTTCTCCTCCTTCCAGGCCAACAAAGGCCTCCTAAATTCCAGATTCTAGTCCTGCAGCCCTCCTCTTCTGTTATAAAAGTCAGAAACTATTCTATACTCTTCAGTGGACAGAGAGATTAGTCTGGGAAATTCAGTCATAAGACACAATTTCCCAGACCATTTATTTAACCAGAATTGAGCTCTCCTACCATTTCCCAACTGAATTACGAAGTTATCAAGATAGAAATTGAAAAGTTTAGGCAGAGATTTAATTGCATTAATTATATCAAACCAAATTTTTGAAACTCTGATATTTCCTTCCATATATGGCAGCCATCTTCCACCCCTCATATTATGCTTTGAACAGATAACATCCTTCCACAAAGTGTGGGTTTCTGTCCCAAACCTTCACCACTATTTCATCAATAGGCCTTTATTCATAACTGTGGATCTTCTAATCTCCAAACCTCCCAAATTTTTACTCTTGGTAATGGCTTCCCATCTAACCATGTGAACTTTTCTTCTAAGATCTAAACCCCCCTTCCCCCTCCCTCCCTCCCTCCCTCCCTCCCTCCCTCATAGGAAATTTTCTTGAATTTTGTCAATTTCTTTAGCCACCCCCACTGGTATTTTGAACAAGGACATGTAGTAAATAGGTAAGTTACTCATAACAGACTTAATTAAAGTTAGCCTCCTAGCAAACGAGAGCAACATTCTCTTCCATGAGGGTAATGTCTGTTTAAATCTATCCAAGACTGGCTTCCAAGTACTTTTCCTACCAGGATTAGCTCCTGAAGGTAACCCAAGGTACTTTAAAGGAAAGTTTTGATGTGTACAATTTAATCGAGAAGCAAAGCCTTGCATCATCTCTTCATCCACGCCAACACCAGCAATCACACTCTTATGATAGGTAATTTTCAACTCTGATATAAGTTCAAAACACCTGAGTATTCTTTTAATGGTCACCACTTCCACCCACTGAGCTTCACAAAATAGTATTGTACCATCAGCAAATTGCAGATACGTTACTTTTACCCCATGATCACCTATGATAACTCCTTCAATTAAACCCATTTCCTTGGCTTTGTTAAATAAGATATTCAAGCCCTCAGCCACCATATTGAAGAGCAAGCCACCATATTGAAGAAAAATGGGGACAGTGGGTCACCTTGCCATAGACCTCTCTCTGGGCAAAACTCCTCGGTAGGTGAACCGTTCACTAAAACTGACACTTTTGTGAAGGTTACACAAGCTTTCATCCATTGCACCCATCTTTCACCAAATCCGAAATTGGCGCACATATTGAACAAGAATTCCTAGTTGACCAAATCATAAGCCTTCTCAAAGTCTAGTTTCAACACCAAACCTTTCTTATTCGATTTTCTCCACCCATCAACTAACTCATTTGCAATAAGGATCTCGTCCAGTATATTCCTACCCCCCAAAAATGCTAATTGTAACCCACTAATGATCTTTGGCATCACGTGCTTCATTCTATTTGCTAAGACTTTAGCCAAAATTTTGTACAAAGAACCGATAGACTAATGGGCCGATATTCATTCAAGCTTGATGGGCTATCCACTTTGGGAATTAGAGCAATGAACGAACTATTTAAACCACTAACCAGAGTGGCACTCTGATGGAGCTCACTAAAGAATTGTATTACCTCAGGTTTGACTATTCCCCAGCATTTTTTAAAGAAGGCCAAATTAAATCCATTAGGCCCAGGTGCTTTGTTGCCTTCACAGTTCTTAATAACATGACTGACTTCCTCTTCTATAAACTCTGCTTCCAACAGATCCACTACTAGACTACCTCTAATATGTTTGAACTGACCAATCAGTTTAGACTAACAGCCCTAGTTTCAGAAAAGTGGTTCATGAAGTGCTTCTTACCTCATGTCTAACCTCCATAGGTTCCTCAACCATTGAGCCATTCACCAGAACTGAACACAAAGAATTTATGTTGTTTCTGTTACACGCCATAATGTGAAAATACCTGGTATTCCTATCCCTTTGTGTGGTCCAATTAATTCTTGACTTTTGTAACCAGATTCATTCCAACATTTTGTTCAACCTCCAGATTTCACCCATTAGTTCTTTTCTTCTAGCTTGTTCAGTACCCAATAGTGGTCTATCTTCTGCAATTAATTCAATTACACGGGCTTCCTCTTCAGCATCCTTAAGCTTAGTTTCAACCTTCCCAAACACAGCAATGTTCCACACTTTTAATTTTTGTTTTAAAGCTTTAAACTTCATGAGACATTTATAGCCAACCCATCCTTCCACTTGAGCTTCTGACCAGGTTTTCTCCACTAAAGATACAAAGCTAGGGTGGAGAGCCCAAGCATTCAGAAACCTAAATGGTCTAGGACCCCAATCACGATCATCCTCCATCAATATTATAGGACAATGATCAGATATCAACCTAGGTAGTCCCCATACCCTGAAATTAAAGTTCTGAAGCCACTCATGATTGAGTAGAAATCTATCTATTCTACTCCATTTATCTCTTGTTTGTGAGTTACACCAGGTAAATTTCCTCTCCACCATTGGTAAGTCAATCATCTCTAGTTGTTCTACCATAGAATTAAAATCCCTCATTCCTCGGTTAGAACACCTAATTCGTTCATCAATGTTCCTTATTTCGTTGAAATCACCCTCCATACACCATGGCCCCAAGAAATGATGCTTCAACCGAGCAAAATTTGCCCAAACTTCTTGCCTTTTAGCCACATCCGTAGAACCATACACATTTACAACCACACAGCTAAAAGAGGAAAAGATAGTACCTAACATGAGAATGAAATTCCGGTTGCCACAGCAAGCATTTACTTGAAACACCCTTGGATTCCATACACATAGCAGTCCACCAGCTTTGCCTTCCGCATCCACTGCCATATACTCGAAGTGATCTTCATACCAGATAGATTTTACTACTTCAGTGGTGATTGTTGATCTCTTTGTTTCTTGAATCATCACTAAACTAATTTTCATTTCCGCCAAACTTCTTTTGATCTTTCTCCTTTTCTCAGGTCTTCCAAGGCCTCTAACACTCTAAGATTGTATCTTCATTACAAAGTTTTTAACACTTAAACTCCCTCAGCCTTACTACTCAATTCTCTTCACCTCCCCTTCTCACCCTATGGTTAATATATATCGTATATATTTAGGTATACTCTCTGAATATTTAGTATATTCCCTATAAATTTAGGAGTCCTTCCATACTTGTAACTCTAAGAGTCCATACTTGATTGTAACACTACGGTACCTTGATTCATATACACAATTCATAAATATATATTTTCTTAACCATTTTAACACCTATTTCTGTTTCCATATTTCTTCTTCTGTTATATCAATCAAAAATATGTGCACTTTGTTATTTTAATTTTTACCAACATGAAATAGATGTTACACTCTCAAAAAAAAAAAAAAAACAACAACAACAACAACCCGTAATACGTGAATTTCTTCTCTTACTTCAGAAAAATGCACTTGAACAAAAGATAAGCCCACTTTTTCCCAGAAAATACGAGCACACATATATAACATTTTGGAATACAACTCTTCTATCAACACATTTATTGTCAAACGGTAAGGAATCAAAATTCCTTATTAGAAAATTTAATTTATCAAACTGATGGACTAAATTATGTTTTAAGTAGAAAAACTGACGTTATAAATTATATTGAATTGATATAAAACATAAGGAAGAATTAAATATTAACTTTTATTTTTATTAAAAATATTCCAACATTTAAAGTCCTTTCGTACATAAAAGGTTGATAAAATGTAATTTTCCCTTCATTTTCATTGATAATTTTTGTTTTAGTTTTTTGGGTTAACTACATTTTTAACTCCTGTAGTTTGATTCAAATTTTACATTAATCTCTATAGTTTTAATTAGAACAATTTAGTTCCTACACTTTAAATCTAGTTATAATTTAGTTATTCTATATAAATTAAAAGTTAAAATTAAGGGGGATGCACCAATAAATCCCAAATTAATAACTTATACACTGTTTAGTCCTAAAAGTTTTCTTATAGACTGAAAGGTCCCATTACAATGTTAATAACATCAGATACAATGTTAATAACATCAGAGTAATGTTACAAACATTAGATTTCAAACATCTAATGTTCATCAAATTTCAATAATGTTTGAAATTATAGGATGACAAACATCTAATGTTCATCAGATTTCAATAAATTTTGAAATTATAGAATGAAACATCAGATCATTTACATCATTTACATCATGCTGATGTAAAAATGGGACTAAATGGAGCATAAGAAAACTTTTAGGACTAAATGGTTCAACTTTTCAAAAACTAAGATTCATGGGTAAATTTTCCTAAAAGGAATAATTTTTGGACACTTGTCACTTTAAGTCTAATTTTAATTTGGTCCTTCCATCTAAATTAGAAATTAAAATTAATAATTTGGGGACGCTTGTTAATTTTTTAAGGTATATACGTGGACAAAATTAACAAAAAATTTAAATGGAATGAGTAAATTAAAACTAGATTTTAAGTATGAAAACCAAATTATTCAAATTAAAAATATAAAAATTAAAATAAAATTTACATCAAGTATAAGAATAAAAAGTATAATTAACTTTAGTCGACTTTCAGGCATTTCAGCTGATGCCAAATGGGGTCTCGTTATCTTTTTTGTTAGGCTGAAAAGTCACTTTTTAACGGTTATTTTTGTTTTTACTACATTTTTTAATTAATATTTATTTTTTTTATACATAGTGTGAGTTTTGACTTTCTAACCAAATGGTAATAAAGAGTTACAAAATGTTGATTTCCAGTTGATGTCACCTTCTAGATAGGAAGAAGAATCTTCCATTTAGAATGCCATTCATGATTCGTAATAGATCAACTTAACATATCAAAATTAATGATTTAGTGTGTTATTGCCGTAATCAGTATTTGTTTCTCTTTTTTCTTTTTTAAACTCTCTCATATTCATATCTGTTTTGTTTGTTCTCTATCCTCTCTCTCTCTCTCTCTCTCCTCTCCCCTTTATTTATTTATTTATTTATTTATTTTATTTTTTTTTGGAGGGGTTCAAAACAATTCGATTTTACTGTCACACAGTGAAATTCCATTTTGAAAAAGTTTTTTGAGTGAAATTTCAGTCTTGGTGAAATTACACAACAGTGCACAATAAAACTTTTCTAAGGAATTTCTCCTAGCGAAACAGTGAAATTACATAATAACAGTGCATAACGAAATTTTACTGTATTGGTAATCTGTTATTTTTTCAGTGAGTTGAATTTCATTGACTATTAGGGAGTAAAGACAATGAAATTTCAATTCGCCGGGAAGTTGTCAGAGAATTACGGGAAAATTTGACTAGAACCGATTGAGGTTGCTGCAAAAAATTCTTAGCGATCAATGAGGGTTACAAGAAAATCGTCGCCAGTTGTCGGAGGTTATTAGCGGCAATTGGAGGTGGTGGCAGCTCCTGTAGTGAACGAAAGATAGTTTGGTCCAAAAAATATTTACATTAAACTAGTAAACTTTTTTTAATTGTCTTTAAACTGTTAGAAATGGTTTTGGAAAATATGATTTTTCCTTAATTTTTGTCTATTTTTAAGGTGGGACCCATATGCCAAAGTTGGTGGGTCTAAGTAGTAACGCGTTCTATACCGCGTTGTGATTCACGTAATATATTTGGTTACTCAAAACTATTATCGGGTGAATAGAAAATTGAAGTCAAAGTAAACTTCATGGAAATGGAGTTTTTGGTGGAAATTCCTTAAGGTTTGAATAAAGGCTTGTCCCACATTGGTTTGGTGGGAAGAATTTTGTGGGTTTATAAAGCATGGGTTTGTAACTTGGGGAGGGCCCCAATGGGCACCCCAAGTTTGTAGAAGGGAGGTTATGGGTAAATTGGGCTAGACCCAAAAATAAACACACACGCGCCGCCGCCCAGGCGAGCTAGGCTGGACTGGGCTGGGCCTAGGAGCTGGTGCATGATGTGAGGTTGGGTTGGGCTTGTCCAGCTCAATACTTATCTTTTTGGGCCAAAAACATTTGAATTTCATAAATAAAATTCAAAAAACAATCCGGTTTTTGGTTTCAAAATTCGGTTGGAATTCTGTACAAGTTTATATCTGTCCGAATTCGAATTTGAACCCAATCAGTTCCGTATCTATTCAAACTCAAACCCAACAAGTTCAGTATCTGTTCAAACAGGTATGCTACATGTTTAATTCAAACTGAAAGGGTACCACTGCATCTACAAATAAGCAGGTCTCTCATTTGATTCTTACATAGAATTTTCGTTCGTCTCTGCTGCTATTCATCTCTGCATTTTGTTACATTAATTTTCTGTGAGAAAAAGTGTAATTAATTTTCTGTAAGAAAGAGTATATACACAAAGTGTGTTCGTTGTGTGAATAGTGTGTAGTGCTGCTACTATTCACTATTGATTATTTTATCCTAGGAGATAGACGTCCACAATCTGAAAATACCGTGGAGATGACGAATCTATCTTAAGGACACAGTGTTAAACACTGAACTTGATCAGAAAATTTGTTCAACAAATTAATTTGGTAGATAATTAATTTATTTTTCTGTTTTATTATTTTTTCTATTTTAGATTTTGATTTTGTTTTTGTAACAAAATAAAAATTTGTTTTGTTTATTAATTTTATATTTTGGTTTGATTTTTGTAATCAAACAATCTCTCTCATTTCCTTTATTTCTTCTGTATTCCGTTTGTTGTTAAATATACAAACAGAAATTATTATTTTTTAAATATAGTAAAGATTGTCCAACAATCTTAAGACAGACCATTTTTTGGTGTCTTCATTGTATTTATTTTTATGTGCTTTCACAAAGTGATATTCTGGTTGGAAAATACAAATAGTAGTAATATACTGTTTAACAAATAGTAGTAATATACTGTTTATTTTATTTGACAACTAGTAGTATTATACTGATGTCATTAACAATTGCAGAATATTAATTTGTGATACAGAAAATTATTGTGATATTTTATTTTCTAGTTTTAGTAACAAGGAAAATAAAATTATTTTGTGTAATAATTTATTTTTTGGTTTTAGTAACTAGATAATTAATTTGTGTTTTAGGTTTTTCTAATTTTTGTAATCAGATATTATAGCTGCTGAAAGTAGTACTTCAAATCCGATCGTTACAACGACTCCGGTCGCTATCTAGAACCATGTTCCTGTTCCGATAAATCATGGAGAAAAATCGAAAAAATTTAATGGCACTGAGTTTAAGAGATGACAGCAAAAAATGTTGTTCTATTTTACAACTCTAAATTTAGCCAGGTTTCTCCGTGAAGAGACTCCAGTACTTAGAAAGGATGAAAGTGATCGGCAAGTTGTTGTCACTATAGACGCCTGAAAACATTTTGATTTTCTATGCAGAAACTATATCCTCAATGGCCTTGACAACATGCTGTATAATGTTTACGGCCCTCTGAAAACAGCAAAAGAATTGTGGGATTCTTTGGAGAAAAAATACAAGACAGAGGATGCCGGCACAAAGAAATTTGTTGTCGGTAAATTTCTAGATTTCGTTGTAGTAGACTCCCAAACGGTAATTCTCAAGTTCAAAATTTTTAATTAATTTTGCATGATAGTCATTCTGAAGGTATATCTCTTAACAAGTCTTTCCAAATTGCTGCTTTAGTGGAAAAGTTACCACCGACTTGGAAAGATTTCAAAAATTATTTAAAACATAAACGCAAGGAGATGACCATGGATGAATTGATTGTAAAACTAAGAATTGAGGAAGATAACCGAAAGGCTAAAAAGATGAATGGTAAAAATCCCATTGAGTCTAAGGCTAATATGGTTGAACAAGTGCACAAACCACATAACAAAAAGAGGAAGTTTACTGGATATGGTCCTAAACAAGGCGACAACAATGGCAATAAAAAATTCAAAGGTATATGCTATAATTGTGGCAAGACCGGACATCGAGCTTCTAATTGTCATCGCCCTAAGAAGAAACGCGGAAGTACAAGCAAGAAGACCACCAATCAAGCCAATGTGACAGAATTAGATTGCATCTCTGACGGGGTAAATGACATCAATCTCTCTGCTGTGGTGTCTGAGGCTAATTTGGTTGGAAATCCCAAGGAATGGTGGGTTGACACTGGGGCAACTCGTCACATTTTTGTGGACAAGAAGATGTTCACAACTTACAATGTGGCTGCAAATGGTGAACAACTTTTCATAGGAAATTTTTCTACTTCTACTGTGGCTGGATAAAGAAAGGTGATCTTGAATGTGACATCAAGGAAAAAACTTACCCTTAACAACGTACTGCATGTACTAGACATCCGGAAGAATTTAGTTTCTGGTTCTTTGTTGAGTAAAAATGGTTTTAGGCTTGTATTTCAGTCTGATAAATTTGTATTAAAACATAGTGTATGTATATTGGTAAGGGATACATGAGTGATGGTCTCTTCAAGTTGAATGTAATGACGGTTGTACCAAAACTTGCTATTAATAAGAATAACACATCTTTTGCTTATATTCTTGAGTCGAATTTATGGCATCATAGATTAGGACATGTAAATTTTGATGCTTTACGTAGATTAATTGGTTTGGATTATATACCAAAGTTTAAAATTGATCATAATCACAAATGTGAGATTTGTGTAGAAGCGAAACTAACTAAGGCTCCATTTAAATCGGTTGAAAGAAAAACCGAACTTCTAGAATTAATTCATACTGATGTGTGTGATCTTAAATTTGTTCAAACTTGAAGAGGAAGTATTTCATAACATTTATCGATGATTACACAAGATATTGTTATGTATACTTATTTAGAAGTAAAGATGAAGCCTTAGAAATGTTTAAACTTTACAAAACTGAAGTTGAAAATCAACTTGGTAAAACCATTAAAATGGTTAGAAGTGATAGGGATGGTGAATATGATGCACCATTAAATGAATTTTGTGCACAACATGGCATTATTCACTAAACTACAGCACCATATTCTCCACAGCAAAATGGAATTGCTGAAAGAAAGAATAGAACCCTTAAAGAAATGATAAATGTCATGTTATTAAGTTCAGGCTTACCGCAAAACTTGTGGAGGGAAGCAATATTGTCTGCTAATTATATTCTTAATAGAATATCCCACAAGAAAACGAATAGCACTCCTTATGAATTGTGGAAAGGTCGACCACCTTTCTATAAATACTTAAAAGTGTGGGGGTGTTTGGAAAATGTAGAAGTTCCTGTTCCTAAAAAGACTAAGATAGGACCAAAAACAGTGGATTGTGTGTTTATTGGTTATACTCAGAATAGTAGTACATATTGGTTTCTGACTTATAAATCAGAAATACCTGATATAAACGTGAATACTATTATAGAGTCAAGGAATGATGTGTTTTTTGAACATGTCTTTCCTTACAAGAAATGACAGGAATTAAGTTTACAGAAAAGAACTTATGATTGTACACAAAGTCAAGAGACTAATGACAATCAAACACAAGAGACTAGTAATGGTCTCGACCAGCAAGATTTAACTGATGATGAACTAAGACGAAGTAAGAGAGCAAGAACATCAAAATCCTTCGGTCTAGATTTTCTGACATACCTGTTAGAAAATGAACCTCAAAGCTTTAAGGAAGCAATGACAGGTCCTGAAACACCTTTGTGGAAAGAGGTTGTCAATAATGAAATTGAATCCATTATGCAAAATCATACTTGGGAATTGGTGGATCTTCCACCCGGTTCTAAACCTTTTGAATATAAATGGATATTCAAGAGAAAAATGAAAGCAGATGGTTCAATAGACAAGTATAAAACAAGACTTGGGGTACAAGGTTACAGACAAAAAGAAGGTCTGGACTATTTTGACACATATTCCTTTGTGACAAGAATAACATTTATCTGCATCCTTATTGCTATAGCAGCGTTGTATAATTTAGAAATATATCAAATGGATGTTAAGACAGCTTTCTTAAACGGTGATCTCAATGAAGAGATCTATACGGACCAACCCGAAAGGGTTGTAGTTCCAAGGCAAGAAAATAAAGTTTATCGGCTTGTAAAATCTCTTTATGGATTAAAACAAGCGCCTAAGCAATGACATGAAAAATTTGATCATGCTATGCTTACTAATGGGTTTAAGATAAACGAATGTGACAAGTATGTTAAAAACACTGACCAAGGATATGTCATAGTTTGTCTTTATGTGAATGACATGCTTATCATTAGAAGCAATCAAAACATGATCAAATCAACTAAGCAAATGCTAAATAGAAGATTTGATATGAAAGATATGAAGGTCGCAGATGTTATATTAGTAATGAAAATTACTAAAACATCTGATGGGTATACATTATCTCAATCTCATTATATTGAGAAAATTCTTGGTAAATTTATCAAGGATGATATGAATGTAGTTAGAACACCTATAGACATCAGTCTTTATTTATCGAAAAATAAAGGTGATGCGGTATCTCAGTTAAAATACTCCCAAATCATTGGAAGTCTAATATACCTAATGAATTGTACTCGTTCTGACATAGCTTATGCAGTCAGTAAATTGAGTAGGTACACTAGTAACCTTGGAGAAGACCATTGGAAAGCAATCATTCGGGTTCTTAGATATCTAAGATTTACCCGTGATCGTGGTTTGAACTTTACTCGATATCCAGCAGTACTCGAATGCTATTGTGATGCAAATTGGATATCGGATACTAAAGATTCAAAATCCACTAGTGGATATGTCTTTACTCTAGGAGGCGATACTGTTTCTTGGAAATCCACGAAACAAACATGCATCGCACAATCCACAAGGGAATCTGAGTTCATTACTTTAGACAAAGCAGGAGAAGAAGCGGAATGGCTTCGCTATTTCTTAGAAGACATTCCAATGTGGCCAAAACCTGTGCCAACTATTTACATTCATTGTGATAGTCAATCTGTAATAGGCAGGGCACAGAATTATATGTATAATGGTAAGTCACGACATATTCGTCATCGACATAATACCGTAAGGCAATTGCTCTCAAATGGAATAATCTCAATAGATTATATAAAATCTAAAGAGAATATTGCGGATTCGTTAACAAAATGTTTGACTAAAGAGCAAGTATATAGTTCATCAAATGGGATGGGATTAAAGCTTATTATATAAGAGTCATCATAATGGTAACCCTACTTAAATGACTGAAGATCCCAAGAACTAAATTCAAAGGGACAACTAAGTTATGTGTGGCTCACCAAAAATACCAAGGGATTTAAAATTCCCTACCCATTCTTATGGTAAGAGTGATATCTGCAACAGATGTTATATGCAGGGGTTTAAGCATAAGCTTTGCTTTTAATGATTACTTATATTTTGATTTAGACATAAAATCAAGACGAGTATAAGAAATACTCACAATAAGAATAACCTATACGAGTGTCGAACTGGGGCCGGTTTTGTGAGAATGATGAGGCCAAATTCTCTAAAAGCACTTATGAACAACTAGGAGCGACAACCGTGAGAACCACGATGTGTTAGAAGATATTTTGTGTGAAATCTATTGTCTTGGCTTACACAAATGACTGAACAATTCAAGGCATCACGTCCATTGGTTAGCTAGTAAGTCCGATAGGTTATCACTAGGGAAGGTTCAAGGCCGAAAGTTACCTATCTTGATGCAAGATATTTTTGATTTATACTCTTTCGACAAATTCTGCATATTGTTGCATTTCCGTTGTCATCAAATTCCATTCATGTGGGGGATTGTTAGAAATGGTTTTGGAAAATATGATTTTTCCTTAATTTTGGTCTATTTTTTAGGTGGGACCCATACGCCAAAGTTGGCGGGTCTAAATGGTAACGCATTCTATGTCGCGTTATGGTTCACGTGGTATATTTGGTTACTCAAAACCATTATCGGGTGAATGGGAAATTGAAGCTAAAGTGAGCTCCATAGAAATGGAGTTTTTGGTGGAAATTCTTTAAGGTTTGAATAAAGGCTTGTCTCGCATTGGTTTGGTGGGAAGAATTTTATGGGTTTATGCGGCATGGGTTTGTAACTTGGGGAGGGCAAGGGGCACCCCAAGTTTGTAGAAATGAGAGGTTATGGGCAAATTAGGCTAGACCCATTGGACTCAAAAATAAACACACACGAGCGCGCCGCCGCCCGGGCAACCTGGGCTTGGGAGCTAGTGCATGGTGCGAGGTTGGGTTGGGCTTGTCCGACCCAATACTTATCTTTTGGGGCCAAAAACATTTGAATTTTATTTTTCTAAAATTAAATTCTAATTTTTTGGAATTTGAATTTCAAAATTAAATTCAAAAAATTTGTCCAGTTTTTGGTTTCAAAATTCGGTTGGAATTTGTACAAGTTTATATCTGTCCGAATTCAAATTTAAACCCAAACAGTTTCGTATCTGTTCAAATTCAAACCCAACAGGTATGCTACATGTTTAATTCAAACTAAAAGGGTACCACTACATCTATAAATAGGCAAGTCTCTCATTTGATTCTTACATTGAATTTTCGTTCTTCTCTGTTGCCATTCATCTCTGCATTTTGTTACATTGATTTTCTGTGAGAAATAATGTAATTAATTTTTTATAAGAGAGAGTATATATACAAAGTGTGTTCGTTGTGTGAATAGTGTGTAGTACTGCTACTATTCACTGTTCATCATTTTATCCTGGGAGATAGACGTCCACAATCTAAAAATACCGTGAAAATGACGAATCTGTCTTAAGGACACAGTGTTAAACACTGGACTTGATCAAAAAATTTGTTCAACAAATTAATTTGGTAAGTAATTAATTTATTTTTCTGTTTTATTATTTTTTCTGTTTCAGATTTTGATTTTGTTTTTGTAACAAAATAAAAATTTGTTTTATTTATTTATTTTATATTCTTGTTTGATTTTTGTAGTCAAACAATCTCTCTCATTTTCTTTATTTCTTCTGTATTCCGTTTGTTGTTAAGTACACAAATAGAATTTATTTTTTTTAAATACAGTGAAAATTGTCCAACATAAACTAGTAAAATCTATTGATTAGGGAACTAAAAAAAAACCACAAAGGGAAAACAAACAAGCCGCATCATAACTTTTAAATACTGTTTGGTTTGTTGAACTAATTCTTAAATTAATTAATGATTATTCTATTTTCAATATAATATATATTTTTTTAATCAAATCAAATGTAAGAATGGATGTTCAATAAAATAATAATTCTATTTCAGTCTTGTATCAATGAACTAAACACAATTCGCTATATTTTAATTTTGGAAAAAAAAATTAAAAAAACAAAATCTGGAGATTTAAATCCCTTGTGACGTTATATCAAATTTGGCTTTGACCAACAGCTTGAATGATTTAAAACTGAATACAATAAATAGGCACATGAGATCATGAATGTCGTTCACATAATAATAGTCTTGGTCTAACAATAGTACGTTAGAAGAGCAGACTTAGCTTTCACATTAATCAATTCAAACCAAGCTTGTTGGCCAGAATGATACCCAAATATATATATATATATATATATATATATATATATATATATATATATATATATATTAATTCCAACTGTACTAGTCATATATCAATCACCTACACACATGAAAAATAAAAAAATAAAAAAAAAGAATGACTTTATTGGTCCACGTACTGAGGATGATTTTGATAACCATTACAACTTTTCGTTTTCTTTTGCATTTACAACTTTTCGTTTTCTTTTGCATTTTATACTTTATTTACGCTCTATTTATTTTGACAGAAAAATATTTTTTCATCAAAAAAAAAATTCAAAAAATAATTTCTATATGTTTGTTTGCCTTATTGAAACTAAGTTGATGGTAGTAGTGGCGGGAGCTTGATGGAGGAGGTGGTGGTGGACATGTAGGGATGATGGCGGCGGTAGTGGCAATAGTACTATTAGTAGTGATGATGGCAGTCGAGGTGGAGATGGAGGTGGTACCCGCAACGGCGGTGATGGTGGTGGCAGTGTGGTGTGGTGGTGGAAGTGATGGTGGTAATAACAATGTGGTGACGTTAATAAAAATTTAGTTCAGAAAACGTTTTTCACTTTTTAAAAATGAAAAATATTTTCTACTCAAATACATTTATTTCTATTAATCATGAAAAATATTTTCTATTAATTTTTCTTTTCCATCATACCAAATACCAAAAAATGCAAAAAATAATTTTTGAAAAATATTTTTCGCTTAAACAAATTAATGGAGCGTTAGTTTATTTGAATACTAAAACATCAGGAGGAAAAGGGAAAGGGAGAAAAAAAAAAAAAAAAAAAAAAAGTATTTAGAGATTTTTTGACTTCATTTTGTATTAACTTTTTTTTTTTTTTTTTATATGGATTAGTTATTTTGTCACGTAATTTGAAAATAGAAGGGGAAATTACACTGACATTGTGTCAATGGAGCATATTTACAACCAAGTGAAAAATATTATAAATATTAATAATTAAAATTATAAAATTTTTATTATTTTGTAAATAAAATTTGCTGCTACCACAGATGGGTTATTTATTCCCCATAATAGAAAACGGTGAAGAAAAATAAATTATAACATTTCTTTTTTCATGCTGTATAGCTGTGTAGAACATTGTGAAGAAATTATTAAATTTGACGTGATATTAGTACGAATAATGTTAGAGATTTATAAATTAGATCTTTAAATTTATTTACAATGATCTAAGAAGGGAGATAAATTTCATACAATTGATTATGTGACAAATAAAAGTTGACATATTTTATAGCAGATCGTTGTATAACAAATTATGAACAGATTTTTGTGTGTTAAACGTTCCCACGCTAGCTATTATTCACAATACATCACCTCTAGGATAGGATGCACAGAACAACATAGTGTCAAATCTAATAAAAAAATCACACCTGATGAGTGGTTTTGTGATTTAGAAAAGGAGAAGACTGTGATTCAGAAAAGGAGAAATTACATATTAGTCGGACCTAATTTTTTTTTTTTTACATAAATATAAAGAGATATAAATTACACTTCTACTCCATAATATTTTACTTGCACCCCATATATTTTTACAATTTTTTTTTTATTCTCACTATGTTGTAACTCCCCCTTTAGAAAAAGATAATGAGAGGGTAATTTATACCTAAATTGGGCCGAACTGGGTAAATGGGCCGAGCTGGGTAAATGGGCCGTTCTTTGGGCCACAGTAAGAAGGGCTGGATGAAAGGGGCTTGTAGTTAGCCCGATCCTGGTAAACCCTATCGTTATCCCGGTCTGAGAGAGATTTGTGGATAGCTCGGTCGCCGCACTTGGAGTTAGCCCGATCATGGCGTATTGTGGTTAGCCCGGTCAAAACCTGGCTATTTGTTATCTCGGTCTGAACATACCATGGTTAGTACTGGAGAAACCGGGGTAAGAGCAGTGAATGGAAGAACCGAGCTAAAGATAGCTCGGTCTTGTCTGCGGCTTAGCATAGCCATGCTTACCTCGGTCAAATTAGAATCCGACCATGGTAAAACTATCTCACTTGGTTTAAGCAGTGAGGGGAGTGTTGAAGGATAAGCATTATCTTTCAGGAGTGTGAATCCTAGGAGGACTCTACATGGAGGAGTAAAAGTCCTACTGGGATTGTGCCACGCAGAACCTATAAAAGCTCACAACATCACCTATGGAGAGGTAACACAACTTTGATTCCCGAATTCACAGAGCTTTTTGTCTATTTGTCTATTTTGCTGACTTAAGCATCGGAGAGGTATCCGGCACACACCCGCCAGCTAGCTCACGTTTGTGCTTTCAGGGAGTAAAGCGACGACGTACGGAGGAGCGCAATATTGATCAACAGGATTATACGAGAAGGTTTATTTCTTTCCCGTACAATTGGCGCCGTCTGTGGAAAATCAAACTAGAACAAAACCTCTTGATTAAGTTTTTCTTGCTAATAAAAAGTAATGGTGCACAACGAAGATTTGCCGCAGTCCGCCATTGATGGACAAACCCCAGAAGGAGATGGGAGGCGCGAAGGTTTGCCTCCTATCCCTCCCATGGCGGACTTGGAGCCCCAACGACATAACCTAGGAGGGATGCTAGGGGGAGGCAGAATAACAGCCCCCCTCACTCTCGTTCACAAAGTCCTGACAGACAAAGGCAGAGGATCGACCCTCAAACTCTGGAGGATCGCGTGAAAGAACAGGATGAATTAATAAGGAAGATGGCAGCAGATATGGAGGCCATGAAACGCCAGATCAAGGGAAAAGGGGTGGCAATAGGAGAGGGGCGTAAAGGCAACACGTCCCCTCGCCACTCAGAAGATCGCAGTAGGCATACCACACTATCACAAACTGAGAGTAGGAGCCTCAGAACAGGCGACACTCAATCCAAGACTTCCAGAACTCGTCACTCCAGGTCTGAGAGGACGAGATCTGAGAGGTCATACACAGAGGGAAGCACTTATCGGCCCTCACGCACGCACCAGACGTCATCCAGACAGACGGAGTTACCAAGATCGTCTGACTTACGAACTGTGCTAGAAGAAAGGGCACGATGGAAGGAGGATGCCAGGGTGCGCGACCCACATAGAGTTTCTGCCCTTCAGCGGTTGGCTCCTCGGATGCATGGAAGCGTCGAGGTAGGAATGCCAATACCGCGCCCAGCCTACAAACCAACGGACAAAGCATTAGCGAGGCTGCAGACCTCACCGTTCATTCCGGCAATTGAGAACGCGCCCCTACCGTCAGGTTTCCTACAGCCCAAGTTCACTACATATGAAGGGAAGACGGACCCCTACTCGCACTTGAGCCACTTCCGCCAGGTTATGGCGGTATATCGACGAAACGAGGCTCTGATGTGCATCCTCTTCCCATCTAGCCTCGGCGACCTAGGCTTGACTTGGTTCGAAAAGCTTCCAGAAGGCAGCATAGCCTCCTGGGCACAATTAGCGGAGGCATTCGTAACAAGGTTCAGAACGAACACCAAGACCCCGGTGGAGATCGATCAGCTACTCTCCATCGACATGGGCGACAAGGAGACCTTAAGATCCTACAATAGCCGCTACTGGGAGACATTCAACCAGATTGGGGACTGCCCCACCAATCTCACCATCGCACAGTACAAAAGAGGCCTTCCAGTTGGGAACAGACTAAGGGACTCGATCACTATGACGCCACCTCTAACAATGGAAGCCTTAATGGAAAGAGTGCACTAGCACATTAGGGTGGAAGAGGATGGCGCCCGTGCTAAAGCAAAGTCTAGCACGATCGCAGTACCAGATAAAAAGACCGTGGCAAAGGTCAACGCGGTAGAACGTCCGAACAAAAACGGACGAGACAGGCGGGACAACGGAGAAGACCAGGATAAAAGATGGTTGAGAGTCCGCACTGCCATTACCACGGTATTCAAAAAGCCAATCTACCGGATTCTAAGCGAGATACGCGATGAACCTTTCGTCAGATGGCCTGCTAAGCTAGGAGAGGCTCAGAAGGACTACGACGAAAGGTCACGGTGCACCTTTCATAAAGAAAAGGGGCACCGCACTGAAAATTATACACCATTGAGACAGCATCTAGAGGAGCTGGTGGCAGCCGGTCACTTGGACAAATACATTGAAGGAGGGGCGCAGCCAGCCCCCCAGAATGACAACCACCCGAACGGAATGCCAATCGACGCCCCACCTCAAGGAGTGATAAACGTAATACATGGGGTATGCGAACCTGAGCGCGTATGTGAGCTCAGGGGCATGATTAAAAAGGCAGAGCACTTAAGGGAGGTTCTAAGTGCACAACCCACAATCAAGAAAGGAAGAACGGAGGCCACCAACGTCATCTCTTTTTCAGATAGAGACTTGGCAAGGATATATTGTCCCCACAATGATGCCCTGGTTGTCACTCTCCGAGTCAAGGATTTTGACGTCAAGCGGATTTTAATCGACCAGGGTAGTTCATGTGAGATAATGTACTACGACATCTTCAAACAACTAAAATTGGAGGACAAAGACTTGGCGCCAACTGTATCCCCCCTTATCGGATTCAACTCAATGCCAGAGTGGCCAGTCGGTAAGATTATCCTTCCAGTCAGGGCAGGAAGCGTGACAAAACAAGTGGAATTTTGGGTGTTGAAGGTCCCTTCCACTTACAACATAATCTTGGGAAGAACATTGTTGCATGCCATGCGAGCAGTAGCTTCATCCTACCATCAAGTAATGCGATTCTCCAACGAAGCCGGGGTTATTGAAGAGGTCTTTGGAGACCAAATTATGTCCAAGCAATGCTTTGTCACGGTTAATGGAAGCCGCGCTGCCAAGGGATATGTTCATTCGGTGGAAGGACTTGAGAGCAATGAACTGTTTGCAGATGTCGGCAAAGCAGCTGATCAAAAAGCGGTGGAAGACTTGGTAGAGGTAAGAATAGATGAAAAGAACCCGGATAAGTTCTTTTTGCTCGGTTCGTCGTTGTCCAGCACTGAGAGATTAGAGATCTTGGAATTCTTGACCTCTAACATCGAAGTGTTCGCCTGGACACCCTATGGCATGCCAGGCATCGATCCAAACTTCATCTGTCACCAACTCAATGTCCACCCATCCGCCAGACCAATCATTCAGCACACTCGCAGATCGGCACTCCACCACGCCGAGATAGTGGCGGAAGAAGTGGGAAATCTGCTAGACGCAGGAGCTATCAGAGAGGTGCACTACCCCAGATGGATTTCCAACATAGTCGTAGTGCCAAAGAAGAATGGCAAATGGCGTGTCTGCGTCGACTATAAGACAGTCAACAAAGCATGCCCAAAGGACAGCTTCCCCCTACCACGGATAGATCAACTGGTAGACCTAACCGCGGGACACAACCGACTTAGCTTTCTTGATGCGTACAGAGGCTACCATCAGATAGCCATGTACGAACCAGACCAGGAGGTCACGTCCTTTACAACTCCAAGAGGACTGTATTGCTATAAGGTCATGCCCTTTGGCCTAAAGAACGCAGGGGCAACATTCTAGAGAATGGTCACCAAGATGTTTGAGCCGTTGTTAGGCAGAACAATGGAGGCTTACATCGACGACATGGTGGTCAAGAGCAAGGATAAGAACGATCATCTAAGGGACCTAGGTGAGATGTTCCAGATTCTGAAGAGGCACAAGTTGCGCCTTAATGCATCTAAGTGCGCGTTCGGTGTAGGATCTGGCAAATTCCTGGGCTTCCTGGTAACCAACCGGGGTATAGAGGCAGACCCCTCCCAGATCAAAGCTATTCAGGATCTGGAGAGGCCTAACTCAGTAAAACAAGTACAGCATCTCACCGACATGGCAACTGCACTCAACCGATTCATTAGCCGATCGTCAGACAGACTACGACCATTTTTTCAAGCATTAAAAGCCAAGTTCGCGTGGGACGAAGAATGCGATCGCGCTCTGGAAAACTTGAAAGAATACATGTCTTCTCCACCACTGCTTGTCACCCCAATACCTGGAGAAGAACTCTTCCTGTACCTGGCAGTCTCTCAGCATGCAATTAGCGCAGTGTTGGTCCGTACAGAAGGAATCCAACATCTGCCCATCTTTTATGTTAGCAAGACATTGCTGGGCGCCGAAACAAGGTACTTGCCGCTGGAAAAACTAGCCTTGGCCTTGATGATGGCCTCAAGGAAGTTGTCGCACTACTTTCACGCCCACACCATAGTCGTCCTCACAACTTTCCCATTAAAAGCTTTGTTTGAGAGGGCGAACTTTTCTGGGCGAATTTTGAAGTGGGCAGTAGAGTTGGGACAATTCGACATCAAGTTCCAACCCAGAACCGCGATAAAGGCCCAAGCTTTGGCAGACTTTGTCGCAGAATTTACCCCAGGAAGTCATCATATTTTCCAGTCGACCTGACTGACACGACCAAACTAGGGATAGAAGTTGACGCCGGAATAGCGCAACCCCTGGTGCAGGATACTCAGTCAGACCCCAAGACAGACCAGAGTAAAGAAAGCAAGGAAGAAGCGAACCTTACTACACCAAGCCAAGACTCAACAACAAACAAAGACTTGGTACAATCAGATAGCGAGGGGCAGACAGCAAGCATGGACCTTGAAGAAAACACCAGCAACATTCTTGACCCCACGGCATCATCTGACCCCTCCACTTGCTGGAAGTTATTCGTTAGAGAGATGTGGAAGCTCTTCGTAGACGGAGCATCCAACCGGCATGGCGCAGGACTTGGCATAGTCCTCATCTCACCAGACGGCCTAGTTATGAAGCAAGCAGTCAACCTTGGCTTCCCAGCATCAAACAACGAAGCGGAGTATGAAGCGCTTCTTGCAGGCCTCAAATCAACATTCTACATGAAGGCCACCGAGCTAATGGTATACAGCGACTCACAGCTGGTAGTAAACCAAATTTCAGGCAACTACGAAGCAAAGGACGACAAGATGGCTAAGTACCAAGAGTTGGTCAGAACAGAAATCAAAAAATTTGAAGTAGTCAGGATAGAACAAATCGGCAGGGAGGAAAACAGCAGAGCAGATGAATTAGCAGGCTTTGCTTCAATGGCAGATACTTCCATCCCTCATCCATTGCTGATCGACTACCTACCTAGACCAAGCATTGAAGACCCAAAGCAGAAGAGGTATGTTGTGCCGAGCTAGGCCCTCTTGGATGGATCCCATCATACTGTTCTTAAAAGATGCACCCTTACCGGAAGAAAAGAAAGCAGCCAACAGAATTAGAGCAAAGTCGCAGCGATTTTGGCTCTCCCCTTCTATGGCATTATACAAAAAGTCATTCTCAGGACCGTATCTAAAGTGTGTTCACCCCAGCAAAGTGGAAGCACTCTTGTTCGAGATACACGAAGGTGTGTGCGGAAGCCACCAAGGAGGAAGATCGTTAGCTTACAGAGCCATTTCGCAAGGATACTGGTGGCCATACATGCAGGAGACTCGGAGAAGTATGTGAAGAAGTGCGAGAAATGTCAAAAGTTCGCATACCAAATACATCAGCCAGCCAGAGAGCTCCTACCATTGACCAACCCATAGCCCTTCGCAATGTGGGGCTTGGACATAGTAGGACCACTTCCAACAGCACCTAGAAACAGGAAGTTCTTTCTCGTAGCAACAGACTACTTCACAAAGTGGGTGGAAGCAGAAGCATTGGCATCAATCAAGGAAAAGGATGTGAAGAAGTTCGTCTGGCAGAATATCATTACTCGGTTCAGCATACCTAAAGCCCTAATATCAGACAACGGCACTCAGTTCGATGGCAGAATCTTTAGAGGCTTTTTGAAGAATACAAGATAGAGTTCTACAATCTACACCGGCATATCCTCAAGCAAATGGCCAAGCAGAAGCATCAAACAAGGTTGTCTTGGATGGACTGAAGAAAAGGTTAGAGAAGGCAAAAGGCAAGTGGGCTGAGGAACTTCCTCATGTTTTATGGGCTTACCGCACCACACCTCGACGATCAACAGGAGAAACACCATTCTCCTTAGCCTACGGCATGGAAGCAGTAATCCCACTGGAAGTTGGCCTCCCCACAATTAGAAGCGAAAATTTTGATCCAGACTTGAATGGAGAAGCCATTGCATTGGAACTCGACCTCGCCGAAGAAAGAAGAGAAAAAGCACTGGTTCACATTGCCTCATACCAACAAGAGTTGTCCAGAAAGTATAACAAGACGGTGCATCCAAGGCAATTCAAAATTGGAGATTGGGTACTACGCAAAGTGATGGGAAACACCTTGGTACCGGGAGATGGCAAGTTAGGGCCTAATTGGGAAGGACCTTACAAAGTGGTCGGATTAGCTGGCAAAGGGCATACCACTTAGAAGATGAGGACGGCAAAGCAATTCTGAGGCCATGGAACACTGCCAATCTCAAACTATTTTATTTTTAGCCTTTCTTCAGAATGCTTGTAATTTTTCTTTTCCCCAATAAAACAAGTAGTTTTCTTTTCAGCATAAGTGTTTTATTCTGTAAAAGTTGTTTTAGTGAGTTAGGAGCATTGAAAGCATGGTTGGCTGGAAAAACCAACACCCTTCCTAAGCCAGGATAAGGATCCAGGCTGCAGAACGTTTGATCGGAATAACCAAACACTTTACTCTAGGTTGGCTGGAAAAACCAACTTAGAGGTTGGCTAGATTAAACCAACACCCCTCCTAAGCCTAGGATAAGGATCCAGGCTGCAAGACGTTTGGTCGAAATAACCAAACACTTTACTCTAGGTTGGCTGGAAAAACCAACTTAGAGGTTGGCTGGATAACCAACACCCCTCCTAAGCCCAGGATAAGGATTCAGGCTGCAGGACGTTTGGTCGGAATAACCAAACATTTTACTCTAGGTTGGCTGGAAAAACCAACTTAGAGGTTGGCTGGATTAAACCAACACTTGGTACTCTTTAGCCGAAATAAGGATATCGGCTAAAGAGTGGTTGGCTAGATTAAACCAACTCTAAGTACTCTTCAGCCGAAGTAAGGATATCGGCTAAAGAATGGTTGGCTGGATTAAACCAACACTTGGTACTCTTTAGCCGAAATAAAGATATCGGCTAAAGAGTGGTTGGCTGGACTAAACCAACACTTGGTACTCTTCAATCGAGGTTGGTATCTCGGCTAAAAGAGTGGTTGGCTGGACTAAACCAACTCTTAGTACTCTTCAGCCGAGGTAGGTATCTCGGCTAAAGAGTGGTTGGCAGGTATACTTATAGTTGCAAATGTTAAGACCGATATAAAGTATCTCGACAAGTGAATGTTGTACCTCATCCAAGACTTCAGTTAGAAAGTAAAGTACAAGCATAGAGATCAACCGAAATAAGAGTTAGAACAAAAAAGCAGACTTCATTGAAAATTCAAAGCAAGTACAAAGGGTAGGGCCTCAGCCCGGTTACAATCTGTGTCCAAAAGCAAAGAAAAGAAAAAAGAAAAAAGAACAGAAATACAAAGTCAGGCAAACAGATCATCCAGATCAGCATCCAACTCGACTCTGAGTCCGGTCTCAGCAGGTAAATCGGTTGTGGCAAGAACCTCTTGGTTGGGCTCAGTTGAAACTAGCTCCCCTTGGCCTGGCTCGGTTGGAGGCACCACAATAGTTGAAGCAGGTGCTGGAGGGTTGGAAACCACTGGAATTGGAGAGGTAGATTGGTGACCGAGCTGGGAGTTGTCCTCAGAAGCAGAATCTCCATCATCACCTTCTTCGAGAAATTGGTTCTAAGTAGTGGTGGCATACTCCGCCAGGGAGCTCGGTATGAAGTACTGAGGAGGATTGAAGACCTCGGTCTCAGGCCCATAACCAAGCTGCACCATGGCACCCCTCCACCTGCATTTAAAGAAAATATCCTTTGCCGCTTCACACTGCTTAATGTACAGGGCTTCACCCTCTTTAAAACCCCGGTCCTCTGCGTCCTCCAGCTTTTTCTCAAGCTCTGTTATTTCGGCTTTCTTTTTTCCTTCGAGCTTGGCCAGCTCGCGCAGGTATTTATCCTTTATCGCGGTCAGGGCCCTTTGTTTATCAGCATTAGCCGAGGTAACTAGCCCGGTCAGACGGGCTACCTCGGCCTCTAGCTCGGCTGTCTTCTGTTGGGATTCTTTTAGCTCGGCCGTTTTGGCTTCAGCTTCTGCCATGGCCTGCCTTGTTGTTTTTCGGAGTTCCAACACTCGCTTGTGAGCGATGTGGTTTTTCTGTATGGCCTACAAAAGAATGGTAAGACACTTTTTCAATATAACCGAGGTGAAAGTTGGAAAATTTTCATTGAAATCAAGTAAAAGGGCAACTTACCAGCACCATCGATTTTGTTAATGAACGAAGAGCCTTCAGCTCGGTCAGGTGGTCGTGATGCCTCATGTCGGCTGGAAAGCAAACACCTTTAGCCAGGTTGAATGCCATCATGTGGTCTTTTTCGGCGACCACTGAATCAGTATCAGTGATAGCACGGTTTTGAAAAGTGATTTTTGGAGCCCACTTGGAGGAGGTAGCTCGGTCAGAGCGCTCCGGTGCTGGGCTTGGAAGAGTTGTTTGTGGAACCACAGTTTCGTCTTCGTCAACAAGGCGTGGCTCGGTTGTGGAAGTCCGAGCATGCTTGCTTGGCCGCGATGACGAAGGCCGTTGGGTTGGCAAAGCTACCACGGTTTCTTGTGTTTGACCGACTGGTGGTACCTCGATCGGATTAGTTTCGGTCAGAAGGGCTCGCACGGCTCTCTTTTTTGCCATCTCTTGTTCAGCAGTCAGAGGGACTAGATTGATCTGGGGCAAGGTTGGGTCCGGTTCAGGTGAAGCTTCCAACAAAAAATCAGTTACCTTGGTTTTTCGCTTGCTACTGTATCGATAGGTCGGCTGGAAATTCAGTAGCTCGGTCCAACTTCGGTTTGGATATCGCAGCGCAGCACGAAGGGTAGCTAGGTTGGGGTAACTGTATAGCGACTTGAGGTGGACTGAATCTGCATAACGAAGGCAACTGTTAGCTCGGTTCAAGTATTGACAACCGAAGTAAAGAAAGACATACTATGGAACCGAGATAAACCTACCAACTACACCCTTGTTCCAATTTATTCTGTTACCAGGGATCTGGGCTTGATGGTCCTCAAAATTCCTAGATACCCAGAAGAAATCGTCGTCGTTCACGTCTTTATCCGGAGTATCCTTTATTATCTTTTCACACCAGTGTCTTATTCTTAAATAATAGACCCATCCATCTTCGACGGAGCCTATTGAATATTGGTGGAAGAGCTCGGCCAGGCCGAGATTAAGACCAGCCCGGCGATTTAGCTCGGCAACGCCGTTTATTATGCGGTAATAGTTGGTGGAAAGTTGGGTAGGGCAAAGGTTGGTCTGCCTAAGAAATTCGCAGAGGAGAGGCTGAATAGGAAATCTTAGCCTGGTTTCTACTATGGACAAAAGGGTAAAGGGAACAAAGCCGGGGTTTCCCCATGGTGTGGTATCTAGATCGGCTAAAGTGAGGTGAACATCGTCAGGGATGTTATAATCCTTTCGGAATTCAACCATTCCACCAGGTGTGTTTACTAAAAACCTATACTTTCCCATTTATGGATTAAGTTATGAATAAATTAAATCTGAGTTTTAGCTCGGTCGGAGAATAATGTTGAGTAGCTCGGTTGAGCGCTCAAAGGAGTGCCTGGGCAACCTAAGTCTGCAAAGTGAAAAAAGAGAAGTGTTAAGCACTGATCATTGGACCGTGCTACAAGAAACAAAGGCAAGATAAATAAAGTCCTAGCTCGGCTATGTGAATTGCTGCGTGACTTAGCTCGATTTGAGCAAGGGGTCTGTTAGCTCAGTGTAAGCAAGGGGTCTTTTAGCTCGATGTGAATGAAGGATTTGTTAGCCCGGTTGAGACTCTAGGGGTAGCATTCTTAGTTCGGTCTGAATTAAGAAGGCTGGTTTAGCCCCAAGTTGTAGCTCGGTCGAGGTTGAGACTTATAAGCCTGCTGTTGCACAGACCTAGTACGGTTCGATAGCTCGGCTAAATTAAATGAAGCAAAAGGTGGTTTGACTTGGTAAAACTACTAGTTCAGCATAAAGTGCTAGTCCGGTTGATAGCCTGGCTAGATTGACATCCACTACAAACAACTTCCTAGTTCGGTTATATTATGATTTTGGATCAAAACTAGTGTTTCTCATATTATTTCTTGAATCCAAGTGGTTCTATTACTAAGTTTTTGCAGAAAACACAAAGCTAAGCAAAGAATGGAAGCAAAAGTTAAAAGTATGTTTTGAAAAGCAAAACAAAGAGCTACATAAGATGATAAATCAACAGAGAGGAAGCTTCAAAACACTTACCAGACTAAAGAGAAGAAACAGGAGATAGAAGTAGAGAACAGCAAGGACCACAAGCTTCACAGTTGCAAAGTTGAAGAACAATGAAGGCTCGAAGAGAGAGAGAGAGGAAGGCGAATAGTGTAATGTCAGAGGCAAAATACTAGGGTTTGTTTTGTAAGAGAAGGACAAAAAGAGCGGGACTGTTCAAATTTTGCGAGATATGAAGACGACGTAACAGCTGCCTTCAGCCAATAAGAGTATGCCACGTGTTATTGGAATGAGAAGCGATTCAGTTGCTACGATTGAAGGGACGTTTTGACCGGACAGATAGAGCCCGGTGTAAATTTAGCTCGGCTGGAAAGGCTAGAGGGATTTTTAGCTCGGTTGAAAAGGCTAAAAAGTTTAGCTCGATTGTAAGGCTAAAGTTTTTAGCTCGGCTGGTAGGCAGGTAATCCCTATCATGTTGCACAGATGGAATTAAGGGGCAATTGAGAGGGTAATTTATACCTAAATTGGGCCGAGCTGGGTAAATGGGCCGTTCTTTGGGCCACAGTAAGAAGGGCTGGATGAAAGGGCTTGTAGTTAGCCCGGTCCTGGTAAACCCTATTGTTATCCCGGTCCAGAGAGGCTTGTTGTTATCCTGGTCTGAGAGAGATTTGTGGATAGCTCGGTCGCCGCACTTGGAGTTAGCCCGGTCATGGCGTATTGTGGTTAGCCCGGTCAAAACCTGGCTATTTGTTATCTCAGTCTGAACATACCATGGTTAGTACTGGAGAAACCGAGGTAAGAGCAGTGAATGGAAGAACCGAGCTAAAGATAGCTCGGTCTTGTCTGCGGCTTAGCATAGCCATGCTTACCTCGGTCAAATTAGAATCCGACCATGGTAAAACCATCTCACTTGGTTTAAGCAGTGAGGGGGGTGTTGAAGGATAAGCATTATCTTTCTGGAGTGTGAATCCTAGAAGGACTCTACATGGAGGAGTAAAAGTCCTACTGGGATTGTGCCACGCGGAACCTATAAAAGCTCACAACATCACCTATGGAGAGGTAATACAACTTTGATTCCCGAATTCACAGAGCTTTTTGTCTATTTGTCTATTTTGCTGACTTAGGTATCGGAGAGGTATCCGGCACACACCCGCCGGCTAGCTCACGTTTGTGCTTTCAGGGAGTAAAGCGACGACGTACGGAGGAGCGCAATCTTGATCAACAGGATTATACGATAAGGTTTATTTCTTTCCCGTACAGATAATATCAAAAGAAAATGTAATGAGAAATTTTAAAATAAAGAGGCCAAACTTTCCTAGTAACCAAAGATTATGATGAATTTGGATCTTCAATTTAAGGAGTTAAAAAAAATGTTAAAAGCAATTTTTCTCTTTTTAAGTTTGGCAAGAAAAGGGAATAAAATAAATAGATATTAGTAAAAAAAATCTATTTTTTGTTTAATTACCCACAAAAATAAGAGTTAATTATCAATTAGTCTCATTAAGTACACTTAAATACCATTAAGTCCTATTGACTTTTTGAATGTACAAATAAATCATACAATACTTATATGTATCATTTTTTTCATCTTCTCTCTCTCTCTCTCTCTCTCTCTCTCTCTCTTTCTCTCTCTCTCTCATTTTCCAAAAGCTTCACACCATTATTGTCTACCACCAACGTCGGCTACCCACCACCACTACTGAAAAACCTAAGTGATTCTTGATTAGATCAATATTTAAATGTTTCAATTCCCAACCAATTAAAACCCACAATCTAAAGCATCAAGTACGTACGAAAGTGATTTAGATTATTGTTTCAGAAAATCATAAATCGATACAAACGATTTTTACATGGAAAAATCACAATTGAAGCACCTTCAATTGTGATCAAAAAACCATGGGTGAAACGCCACAAATCAATCTACTACTAAAGAAACAAAGATTACAAAGATAATAAACAAATTACCCAAGCGCTTTCAATTTGTCTTCAAATCTTCTGTATATCTTTCACCACAACCTTCGTCTCAGAATTGATTAGGTTGATGTTGAATCCACAACATCCATTGTCGAATTAACGACTACGCACAACATCAAACTTCTTCGACACTCCACGCTTGAATCTCCGGATTCCACCGAAGAAGAATACTCTTGATGAAGATCATACAATCAACCCTTTGATGTAAATTATCCAACCATGTGAGTATAATACTCAAGTAAGCATCAAAGGAAAAAACTATTAAACTAGCCCCAAAACAAAACCCAAGAGCTCCCTAAACAGATCTACGATTCGTAACCCTGAAAAAATACTTAAACACATATATATAGAAAACAGGGGCCGCGTACCCCGCTCGAGCGCAAAAGTTGCCGCACGAGCAGAGTTTCTAAAATGCGTGCAATTAAACAAGTCTTACGCTCGAACGCTCAAACTCACGCTCGAGCGCGAAAACACACTTTTCAGTAATTGTGCAGACAAGCCCAACTACTGAGACAGTGCAAACTCCGCTCGAGCGCAAATGTTCCCGCTCGAGCGGGAAGACCAAAACATAGGCAAAAATTACAACTCAATTAAATCAAGTTTGCTCACAGATTTGGCAACTAGGGACCTAACAATCTCCCCCTTTGTCAATTCCCAGACAAAACTTTACCTAACAATTTTTCCTGAAAAAAAAAACACATGCACTAGACACACTTACAAACACACCCTATCGGACAAAAACAACGAACGCTATTAACACAAAAGCTATGCTAATCTGATAGAGAAAAAAACTGTGACCGTGTAAACCATCTATCACAAAAACCAATGTACCATCCACCTATGAACCAACGAGCAACACACCATAAAAAAAACAAAACTGTGGAACTCCATAAGATAAGATGATAAAAGATAACAAAGACCAAGAAACAAAGACCACAGTCAAGTATCAGCGTGTTACCCAAAAGACAACCTAAGGGGGGTGAATTAGGTTTTTACAATTAAAATTAATAATACCCTAATAAAAATTATGACTAACACAATAGATAAATATAATTAATGAAATAAAAAATAATTAAAACAAGTGTCTTAACAACTATGTCAGTTAATGATTTTAGCACAGTAAAAATGTGAAATATAGCTATCGCAATTTAAAATAAAATAAAAAGATAAGGGAGAGAGGCAAATAAATTTATAGTGGTTCGGCTTCAACATCAAACAAAAGTTTGGAATGCTATTTTTCAGAATTTTCAAATTGTAACACATAGCATAATATGCATAAGAAAATAGTGTTATGCTCTTTGTTTTATTAAAAAATGATGCAACAATCTCATTTAATCACATAACATTATCAAGAGGCATTTTCATCAATTCAATCCACGTACTCAAGTGTGATAAAACATTTTACTTAATGTGGAACACAACATGAATGTTATAAAAATTAATTCAACAATTTATCAATCAAAAGCATTTTTATGAATGTATGCCAATATAATCCACATTCAAAAGATATTCAATAGGATAGATGCAATGTCTCTACAAACGTATGATACTTCTTTTCATTTAGATATTGATGATGGATCATAATCAACGAATTTCATAACTCATTCAAATATTCCAATGTAAAGCATATAAGCATGAAATTTTCAGATTGAGCATATTCTTGAGATCATAAATGTATAATTCAAAATATAGATAGTATACATCTCAAAAACATGCTATAACATCAAAATTGATTCTACAAAGATATGACTCAAAAAGGAATTAACATATTAGTAATAAGAAAGCCTTTTTCATTTTGAATTCTACGACAGAGTTTTGTGAAAGAAGAAAATGTTTCATCTTTTGAACCTAACGTATGCCTCATATACTCTCTTAAGCTTTTGAGGTAAAAATTCTATCTTATTTCCTTTGAGCTAATACTGTTATTACTTTGATATGAAAAAGATTGATTATGTTTCTTATGATTTGCAATATATACTCTTTGATGATGCTCTTGCCTAAAAATCATGCCTATGCTTAAAATGTGTGCTATATATTGAAATTCATGATTTTTCTTGGCATATGGATTACTATACCTTGAACATACTTCATTTTTTGGATTTACATTAGCTCCATGAGATTATATTGTGTTTAACCTATTATGAGCAATATTTGGTATTCTATATAATACTTGAGTTATGATTGTTAAATCTTCTAGATTGCATATTGGTATCCTTGGTAGATTGCATGTTTGTATCATTTTGGCATCCTTATTGGTAACATTTGGCATCCTATTTGATATTATTGAGGAGAACATTTCAGTTATGAGCTTTCATTGTTCATATCTCCTATTGATTTTGCCAAATGAAACAAGGGGAAGAATTTAAACTTGATTAGTTTTAAACTATGTAATTTTTTTTTTGGGTTCTGCATCTTGAGGTAAAATTAACTTTGCATACATTGATTTTTTTTAAACCCTCGTGGTATTTTATTTGCATTACCATTCCAGCAACACCAACGTCCTATTAAGTTTAATTTCTGCTAGTATTATTTTACTTTATTTTTATTTTTTTATTTTGCTATTAGGCTTCATTTCTTTTATTTTTATTTTTTTCATTATTATTTTTTGTTTAGGCTTAATTTTCTTATTTTTTCTGCTTTTTAATTTCATTTTTAAGTACTTAAACATAAAAATAAAAACAAATCAAAATACAACTATTTACAATAAAAAAAAAAAATACCGTTCATTTTTTTTACGGCCATACGCTGATCAAACTAAACATATTTCAAAAAAAACAAAAATACAAAAAAAACAAAACAACCTTTCATTTTTTTTCCGGCCATATGCCGACCTCACTTACTCACCTCTTCTATCGTTTTCTTCTTCTTTTTATCACCTTGGGCGACCCTTGACGCCCCTGCCCCCGTGCTTTCGTCGAGAGCGACGACTCCCCACTGACTATCAAAGGCCAAGAACGACGTTGCTCCAAATCGGGCCATGGAGGTGGTCTTCCTTTTAAGCTCTTTATTTTCGGCCTTTAGTGCGCCTATTTCTGCTCGCGCATCCTTGTACATGCGCTGGAGTAGAGAGAGTTGGGCATTGACCTGATGGAGCTCACCCGTCCTGTTCTACAATCGGTGAGCCAATTTTGTGACTGCCGTCACCGTCTCCATACAGGACGTCAGTGTAAAATGATTGGCTTCTATGTCAGATTGAGCTGCCATGATTTGCTCAATCGACATCATAGAAAGGTTAGGAAGAGGAATGACAGGAAGAGTAGAAGCCGGGACACTCAGCCCAGCAAAGCTTATGGGATCGTTCAGGTCCGGAAACAGAGTGAGGGGATGGGATGAGGAAGCCATGGTTTAGAGGTAGAAGAGCTGAGGCAATAACTGAGGTTTACAGGTGTAAAAGAAATGAGTTGCAGAGAAATAGAAGAGACGAGAGTGGTGAAGAAGAGATCGAAGAGAATGGTGAAGAAGAAAATGGAAGAGTGTGTGATTAAGAAGAAGGCGAAGAGAGAGCTTAAGAAGAAGATGAAGGAGAAGAAGACAAGATGGATAGAGAGCCGACGCAGCTGATTGACCTATCTCGCTTTTGTCGGTCGGCTGACACAAAAGCGAGGTCGCGTATCAAACACGTTTATCGAAGGAAAAAGAGAGACGCGATTTTCGACAGGCACGAGAGAGGCGCGCAAATCATACATATATATATATGTTTTGATTATCTGTTTTTGATGCCATTTATCACTATCATTTTCCTCCTCCTCCTCCAGATTCTGAGCCATAATTTTCTTTTAATAATGTCACAGGGGAAGAAAATTATATGATGTTATGTATTATGGTATTATTTTCAAACTAATATGATGTTATGTATTTATAGTTTGATATCTTAATCTTATATCATGTTATTAATTAAAGCTTATTTATTACACATGTGCTAACCTATGTATTTAGAAATGAATTCAGGGAGCATGACTTGAGGGGGAGCCCTTGTTACTCCCAAATCAAATCAAAACATCATTGTGTGCCATCATCAAAAAGGAGGAGATTGTTAGACTTATTTATTTTGATGATTTATTTAATTATGTTTTTAATTTATTTGGAAGAGAAAAATAGAATCAAGATTTATTTTGATGATTTATTTAAAAGAGACAAATAGAATCAAAATTTATTTTGATGGTTTATTTGAAAGAGACAAATAGAATCAAAATTTATTTTGATAATTTATTTGAAAGAGAAAAATAGAATCAAAATTTATTTTGACGATTTATTTGAAACAGAAAAATAGAATCAAAATAAATAAGTCTAACACAGCTGGAGGAGGATGAGGCTGCTGTAGCTAAAGCAAGGATATAATGTGAGCAAGCTGAGTAGTAGTCTGGGCAACGGACTGCTCCAAATGTCCAAGATGGCTGTCAAAGGCATCAAGACGAGCATCCATAAGATCCAACCGCTGAGTCACAGCGTCCTCAAAACGGCGAAGCTGGCCACGAAAAGTCTGGGGGTGAACATCAGCCTCCTCTGCACCAGCTGTCGCTGCATCAATGTCCGCTTCCTCAACTAGAACATCCGCTGCACCTGTAGAAGGACAAACCCTAGAAGACTCCCCCTTGACATGTGCCTAACTCTGAGAAACAGTCTTCTTAGTGAAGGGTTTAATAGGGGAGGCATACTCGTCGTCCTCAAATATTGGAACTTCAAGGCGGGACAAGAGACGGTTGATTAAACAACCATAAGGTAATCCTAATTGCTTGTTGCCAAAAACTACAATCATCTTGTGAACAATGAGGGTGGCTAGATTGATGGAGATATGGCGAGCAATGCAGAAAAGAACAAACCCTTGTTCTTGATTGATTTCAGAAGAGTGAGTGGTGACGATGATATTAGCACAAACAATAAGATTAAGCAGTCGAAACTCGGGAAGGAGTTCAAACTGTTTAATCAAAGTGCCCTTGATCAAGTTATGAGGAGCACCACACAAGACACAGCCACCTCGTTAAAATCACAAGTGGGGCGAACAGGAAAAGGATAATGCTCCGGAAAAACATGGTCAATGCCGAGGAGCTCTCTAATAAGATCGGGTGAAACAGAGATAGACTTAGAATGGACGTATGTCCAGAAGGAAGGGTCAATATCGTTAATACCCTCAATATTACAGTAAAACTCGCAGACCCAATCTAGGTTTTGGCGACCAAAGAAGGACAAAACTAAGTCACCTCCTAATGGATCGAACAAAGTACGGATGGGAATGGATTCGAAAGTATTTGGCTAGACATGGCGTTTGAGATGAACTGTCCTAGACGCGAAGGACTCTCTGAATAACTTGGCTTTTTGGGCAGAAGGAAATCTATCGGGGTTATACGAAAGGCGAGACACAGTAGACTTTCGACATTTGGGAGCTGACATAATGATTCCAAGGTCAAAACAACGATTGCCCAAACAGAACAACCCCAAAACCAAAGCCAAAGAAACAGTTAGACCAAAAAAAAACATTAGTAACCCAATAAAATCCAGTAAACAATAATGTAATGAAATAAGAGCAATATCCAGAGATGGAAAACCAAATTTCAAAATGCATAATTTTACAAAGCATAATTCATAAAGAAAAACAAGATCATCACAATAACTTAGAGCAACAAAGAAGCAACACATGACAAAAAAACTGTGCAAAGAGATAAGGATGAAAACAAGTGCATCGTAGACCAAATATGCCCAAACTCACCATTAAGCCTAATAAACTCTGTGAAAGTGTGTGAATCAAGTGTAAGAACAAAGACCTAAGTAGAAACCAAGAAAAAAGCCAAACAAAAACCCAAAACAAAACTCCATACAAGTCGAACAAAGGACAAAACAAAGAGAAAGGGAAGGAGAGACTTACCAAGGTTGAATCAGTGGAGGAAATCGAAGAAGGAGATCCGAAGCAAAGCCTAAAGAAGTCGTATTCAAAAACCCTAGGTGAGAGAGAGAGGAACACTTCGCAAGAAATGAAAAAAATGCGACTGAAACGACGGGAAAGGAATTTATACTTAGGGCAGTCCACTCAAGCGGTATACACAACGCTCGAGCGGGCTCACTTATGCGCGTCCCGCCACTTGAGCAAAGAAAAAACGATCGAGCGTTAAATAGTTGCTCTCAGATTCTCGCGCATGCTGCAAAAGTGCTGGATGAAGTAAAACCACGCTCGAGCGCAAAGAGGTCCGCTCGAGCGGATTAGAAAGAACAACAAAGACCAACAAATCCCTTTTTGAGCAGTTTAAAAACATCTCATACTACCAAAAGAGACCTGAAACAAAAGGAGGTGAGTACAATAGCAAGTATGTGACACTAAGATGAAGTAATCCACAAACCATAACGCCTGCAAACTCGGAAATTTTTGACATTAATGAATACAAAATCATGAGCAAATCCGATATAAATTGATCAATGAGCACAAGCATCATGAGAATGTACAACTCAAAAACAAACATGAGAGCTCACATACTGAAAGTGTATGTGTACAATCCTTGAGAGGCCACACTGCTAGAGTTAATCCTCGTAGTAATCGAATGGATGCACCCCGGCAAGAGTAACTAACCATCACAGAGAAAAGTCAAACCACTAGGAATCAAGGGATATTTGTTGAGTAAGTGCGGAGGCTCCACCTCAATCAATGAGTCCCCTTTATTTTTTTATTATGTGACTTTTCTTTTCTGTGGGCACTCACTGGTGGCTTGCACGCTCAAGAGTATGGAGACCAAACTAGAAAAGCATGAAATCAGAAAGGATGGCCTAGTTGGTGCCTCTGAGGTAGCCTTTTCCTAATGCCTGGACTTCAATGAACTGAGGGAGGAACCGTGAAAATGAAAAATGATGGTAGATGGTTAAGAGACTCAACATCACCCAAGATATACCAGTATAGGTCAATTCCTCCAATAATGTAAAAGATACACTGTTAATGATCCATAGAGAACTTTGATCACTTCTGCGGAAACCCCTGCAATAGTTTATCTCGAGAATGTGTACAGAATGAGTTCATGAAGTCAATGAGCAAGGGCATTCAGAATGAGCTATGAACAAAGAAGAATGAAATCTTGCAAGCAACATGAGAGGTGTTCATATGAGTCTAAATGCAGGGATGACAGAAATCAATGAGAATGAGATTAAAACATCCAAGTACACATAAAAGCAATCACTCACACCCCCTTAAGAACAGGTAACACCCTAGTAACTGAGCACCACACCCAAGGTCTTTCTAAGGAACTCAAACCTAAGAAGATCAAGGGGTTTTGTAAAAATATCGGCTTTTTGATGCTCAGTAGGTACATGTTCAAGAACAACAAGGCCTTCTTCCACTAAATCTCGAATAAAATGATGACGAATGTCAATGTGTTTGGTGCGAGAGTGTTGTACAGGGTTTTTAGAAATGTTAATGGCACTGGTATTATCACAGAAAAGAGTGAGTTTCTGGTCAATTCCATAATCATGAAGCATTTGCTTCATCCACAGCATTTGTGCATAATAACTCCCTGCAGCAATGTACTCAGCCTCAGTTGTCGAAAGAGAAACGGCATTTTGTTTTTTGCTATGCCAAGCAACCAAATTATTCTCAAGGTAAAAACACCCCCAGATGTGCTCTTACGATCATTAGCACACCTGCCCAGTCGGCATCAGAATTACCAGTGGTTTTAGCTGTAATGTCGGTCGAGAACCAAATCCCATAACCCAATGTCCCATTCACATACTTAATGATACGTTTGACAGCAATCAGATGAGACTCTTTAGGACAAGCTTGGTAATGGGCACAAACACCTACACTAAATGCAATGTCAGGACGACTGGTTGTGAGGTACAAGAGACTCCATATCATACTCCTATAAAGGGTAGCATCAACATCAGTACCAGAGAAATCTTTAGAAAGGTGAAGACTGGTGCTCATGGGAGTGCATGCATGCTTGGCCGACTCAAAACTAAATTTGACACAAGGTTTTTAGCATACTTAGTCTGAGAAACAAACATACCCGAAAGAGACTGTTTAATTTGTAGACCTAAGAAATAAGACAACTCTCCCATCATGCTCATCTCAAACTCATGTGTCATGCAATCTAAAAAGTATTTAACAAGATGATCAGTAGTGGATCCAAACACAATATCATCAACACAAATCTGAGCAACAAGTATATAGGACTTAGTATATTTCACAAATAAAATCTTGTCCACACTACCCCTTTGAAAATCATTATCAAGTAGAAAGGTAGTAAGTCTATCATACTAAGCCCAAGGGGCTTGTTTCAACCTATACAAAGCCTTGTCTAACTTGTAGACATGGTTTGGACATTTAGGGTCCTCAAACCCTTTTGGTTGCTCAACATAAGCCTTTTCTTTTAAGTACCCATTCAAAAAGGCACTTTTCACATCTATTTGAAACAGTTTGAAACCAAGAAATCATGCAACACCAAGTAAAATACGAATAGATTTGAGATGTGCAACTGGGGCAAACGTCTCATCATAGTCAACACCCTCTACTTGTGTGTAGCCTTGAGCAACCAACCTAACTTTATTTCTAATCACAGTACCGTTCTTATCAGATTTATTCTTAAAGATCCACTTGGTACCTATCGCGTTCATGTCTCTAGGTCTGGAAACAAGAATCTAAACATTGTTACGTTCGAATTGACCTAATTCTTCATGCATAGCATTGACCCAACTATCATCTAGTAAAGCCTCTTTTATATTCTTAGGTTCAATTAAAGAAACATAACACATATGAGATACCTCATCCCGGATTTGTCTTTCGGGTTTTCATTCGATCCAAGACACTTCCAATCACCTGTTGAGCTGGGTGATTCAATTTTCCCCCTTGCTGATGGTTTGAACGCTGGACTTGTGGTGGCAGAAACATCAGAAGTAGTGTCTCTCTATGCACTCTTTGGACTCTGACTTACCTGAGAAGTTGGTGCTGTCTCAACTTCTTGTGCTTGGACCTCAACTTCTCTTTGACTTTATGGTTCAGTATCCAGGATTGGAGACTCACCATTTTCTTCCTCATTTATCGCTGAAGTAGGAGAACCTATGTCATCTATAACCACATTGATCGATTCCATTAAGGATGAAGTTCACAGGTTACAAACACAAAAAGCCCTACTAGTGGTTGAATACCCTAGAAAAATACCTTCATTACTTCGAGAGTCAAATTTTCCCAAAGGCTCTCTATCTTTGGAAATATAACACTTACTCCCAAAAGTTTTGAAGTATTTTACATTAGGTTTCACTCATTTCCACAATTCATATGGAGTTTGTAAAGTGTCGGGCCTTAAATACACACGATTTATGACATAAACAGCAGTATTTAGGGCTTCAGCCCAAAACTTTGGAGGAACTTTCTTATTAAGGAGCATGACCCTAGCCATTTCTTGAATAACCCTGTTCTTCTCTCAACAACTCCATTTTGTTGTGGAGTAATAGGTGCTGAAAATTCATGCTTAATTCCATATATATCACAAAAATCCGAAAACGAACTATTTTCAAACTCACAACCATGATCAATTCAGATTCTTATGATACGCCCAATAGAAACACCCTGTTCATTTTGGATCTTAAGAACTAAGGCCTAGAAAACATCAAACGTATCAGATTTTTCTCTTAAAAAATCTACCCATGAAAAATGAGTAAAATCATCAACAGTTAAAAAAATGTATCTTTTACCTCCAATGCTTTCAGTGCAAGTTGGGCCCATAAGATCCATATGAACCAATTCAAGAGGAAGTTTGGTTGTAAAGTTGTTCACCTTTTTATGAGGGGCACGAGTTTGCTTCCCAAGTTGACATGGTCCACACACATGGTTCATATTCTTACCCAGTTTAAGTATTCCTCTCACAAGCTCTTTGTTGGCTATCTTAGTAAGATCTTTGAAATTCATGTGACCTAATCTTTGATACCACAAATCAATGTTACTTATGATGGCTGAGTGGCATGTGAGATCATTAGTGGTAACAATCCCGTAGCAGTTATCAGATATGCGAACCCCATGCATGACAGTATTTCCCTTTTTATCTAGAATTTCACATTTATGTTTTGAAAATAATACTTCATGGTGGGAATCACACATTTGACTGATGCTCAAAAGATTTGCTTTAAGGCCATCAACAAGTAATGCATTTTTGAGCTTGAGAAGATCAGCCACACTTATAGAGCCCTCACCAATGACTCTAGAAGTGCCATCATCTCCAAAGGTAACAATTCCACCTTCATATTTTTCAAGGGAGGTGAAGTAGGATTTGTCACCTGACATGTGACGAGAGCACCCACTATCAAGGTACCACATGTATGAGTCACGTGCTTTTAGAGCAATGTGAACAACTCAGCAAGTCAAGTCATCTTTTCTCACCCATATCTTTTTGGTCTTAACAAAATCAGGACTGGTGGTCTTGGTAAATGTCTTAGCGTTGTGAACACCTTCATGAATCTTGATGCTCCGCCTAGGCATGTAAGGTTGTCTCCTAACCCAAAAAGTATTAGAATTTCTACCCTTTTGAGACACCTTACCAAACAATTCAAAGCAATAAGGACAAATGTAGCCATACCTACCACAATGGTGACAAACAAAAACAGGTTTTACCTCCCTTTTGTTGATCTTACCCCCGTTAGGCAATTGAAGAAAGTGATTACCCTGATGCACCTTCAGCTTTCCCTTTGCTTGAGTCTTCAAATCATGAGATATAGAGTCCTGTCCCTTGTGAGCCATCGCATTACCGTAGCCTAGCGCACTTTTGTCACAATCCATTTGTTGAGACCCGAGATGTCTTCTTATGACTTAGAACCTTTGTTCCACATGGCAATTGTGGCTCTAGCAATTCTGAGTTCTTTATCTTTATGACTAACCATCTCTTCCAATGTAGCTTGTGAAATCTCAAGGCTTTCAATCTTCTCTTCATATGTGGCATAATTTTCAAAAGTTCATTCATTTCGGTCTCACAAAATAGAAGTTTCGCACATAGGTCTTGCCTATCATTAGATATCTTGATGACATTCTGTTTTGCTGTTGCAATTTCTTCTTTTAGCTTGACAATCTCGCTTTCATAAGCTTTGAGCTTGAGGGTGAGTTTGTCATTGATCTTGGACAAATTCAAAGATTCATCGTAAAGCTTGTTGTAGATCATCGCCATCAATCTCTTCATTGTCTTTTGATATTTCATCTTCTTTTTGCTCCTCTTTCTCCTGGACCTCATCTAGTCGAGCAACTACGGCAGGAAAAGTGATAGATGGTGGTGAAGATGACTCTCCTCGTTCATGAAATTGACTCAGAATGTCCCATGCATCTTTGGCCTTTGTACAGTGAGCAACCTGTTGCTGTTCTTCATCAGAGATTGCTTCACGAATAGTAGTCAGAACTCTCTGATTCTTCGGATTGTCAGTACTTTCAACATCCTCTTCAATGGCTTACCAGCCTTCAGGTCAAAGGCTCTCAAGAATGCCCTCATTCTGATCTTCCAGTACAAGTAATTATTCCCATCAAAGGTAGGAGCACGGTGCAGATTCTGACCATGAGAAAATTCCACTGGCTTTGGAGGAGGTTGAGTGAAAGTGGGCTAGAATGCCATGAAAGCACTATCTCTGTCTTCATCGGATTCGGTTTCTTCGGGTTCTTGCTCTGACCTGCTTTCATCATCCCAAGTCACTGTATAGACTTTCTTCTGATTCTTTTTCGATGGACATTCAAGAGCAATATGACCAAACCCTTAACATTCATAACACTTGACCCCTTGCCCCTTCACAATCTTCTTTTCAATTTTTGGAGCAAGTTTTGGTGGAAAAGTTTTTGGTTTTTCATTACTCTTATCTTTTGAACTAGGGTCCCTGAAATTAGGCTTCTTTTTCTTTAAAATTTTTTTGAACTGTTTAGTAAACGTAGCCATCATCTCGAACTCTAGATCAAACTCAATCTCAGGAGTTTTTACAGTCTCATGAGCACTAGTGAAAGCCATACTATATTTTTTGTTTTTTCTTAGAAATTTGATGGGCTTCATAAGTTTGCAAGTTTCCAACCAACTGATCAAGCTTGAGGGTATCAACATTCTGAGCCTCCTCAATAGCTATCACTTTTTATTGGAACCTCTCGGGTAAAGATCTCAAAAATTTTCCAACAACCTTAGCTCAGGGATTTTTTTCACCGAGTGTGAAACAGGAATTCACGATGTCACTAAGCTTAGCATAAAAATCATCAAACGTCTCATCGTCACGCATAAAAAGAGTTTCAAAGGCAAAGATGAGACGTTGAAGTTTTGACCTTTTAACAGAAGTAGTACCCTCGTGAATTGTTTCAAGAATGTCCCAAGCCTCTTTTGCTACCTCACACGTGCAAATACAACGAAACTCTTCAAGTGTGACGGAGCAAAAAAGGGAATTGAGAGCCTTACTGTTCCAACTCAAGTTTTGATAGTCGAATGCGTCCCATTTATCAAGGGGTTTGGGAATATCAACACCATCAATGGTGACAATAGGTTCACTCCATCCATAGATCACACAGTGCCAAACTTTCTCATCGATAGATTTTAAAAATGCTCTCATACGAGCTTTCCAATAAGAATAGTTTGTACCATCAATAAATCGATACAAACGATTTTTACATGGAAAAACCATAATTGAAGCACCTTCAATTGTGATCAAAAAACCATGGGCCAAACACCACAAATCAATCCACTACTAAAGAAAGAAAAATTACAAAGATAACAAACAAATTACCCAAGCGCTTTCAATTTGTCTTCAAATCTTCTGTATATCTTTTACCACAACTTTCGTCTCAGAATTGATTAGGTTGATGTTGAATCCACAACATCCATTGTCGAATTAACGACTGCGCACAGCATCAAACTCCTTCGACACTCCACGCTTGAATCTCCAGATTCCACCGAAGAAGAACACTTTTGATGAAGATCACACAATCAACCCTTTGATGTAAATTATCCAACCACGTGAGTATAATACTCAAGCAAGCATCAAAGGAAAAAACTATCAAACTAGCCCCAAAACAAATCCCTGGAGCTCCCTAAACAGATCTAGGATTCGTAACCCTAAAAAAATACTTAAACACATATATATAGAAAACAGGGGCCGCGTACCCCGCTCGAGCGCAGAACTTGCCACTCGAGCAGAGTCTCTAAAACGCGTGTAATTAAACAGGTCTCATGCTCGAGCGCGAAAACACACTTCTTAGTATTTGTGCAGACAAGCCCAACTACTGAGACAATGCAAACTCTGCTCAAGCGCAAATGTTCCCGCTCGAGCGGGAACACCAAAACATAGGCAAAAATTACAACTCAATTAAATCAAGTTTGTTCGCGGATTTGGCAACTAGGGACCTAACAATTACCATTGTCATCGTCTACCCATCATCTGCTCTCCTCTTTTCTCTCTCTATCTCTCTCCCTCTCCTTCTCCACAATTTTTTGAAAAGATTCACACCACCATTGTCTATTACCACTGTCGCCATCACCGTTCACCAACCACTATTATTGTTGCCGATGTCGTCTACCTACCTACCACCACCACCGTTATCATCGTCCACCCACCACTACCACTGTCAGTATTCAGATACCGCCACCGTTAACCAACTATCTCTACTATCACCATCGTCGCAGATCTACAGTCTATTATCACCAATCTACATTTTACCGTCATAGAACTACACTCTACTGTCGCCGATCTACATAGCCACCATATCACCACCGCCTCCTTTGTTTTAGATTTAAATTTACTTTTCAATAATATTTATCAATCTCTCTTGTTCTTTGTGTATGTGGAAGAGGATGGTGGACTTTTGTAAGTAAGTGAATGAATGTTAGAGGTGCTCGCGGTTCGATTTTGGACGGTTTGGTTTGCGGTTTGGGAAAAATTGAATCTGCAACCGCCCATAGTGCGGGTTGCGGTTTGTACGGATAGGGTTTTCAGATGTGTAGGTGGTTTGTGGATTGGACTTTTTTCTTTAAAAATTTATTTTTGAGCCTTTTTTTTCTCATTTTGTAAACATTTATTTTGGACCATTTTCCCTCCATTTTCTAAAATGCTCAACATTAATAATTAATGCATTAAAACTTATAAAATTAAAAACACAACAAAATCAATTCCTAACACAAGCAAATCATTCAAAATCCTAAACTTTTAAATAAAATCATAAACTACCATAAGCACATCTTTCAAAATCTTAAATTAAATCATCAAAATCATTCACTACCCAACAATACAATTAAAGTAAAATCATTCAAAATCCTAAACTTATCTAAAAGTAATTCTTCATTAACTTTTGCATTCATCCAAATGCAATAATAAAATAACAATAAATTGTTGTCAAACTTCATCCAATTCAAACCCATTAAATAAAATAAAAACATTCACAAACTTTATCTAGGATATGATGAATGAAATCTGAAGAATTTGTATCAAAAATGAAAATATCTTTTGATAATAGATCTTGAGTACAGAGTTTCCTATTTATACAATCTTAGAGTTTGTTATGTGGCTATACTATATCTAACTATGTAACTGAAAATAGTTGTAACAGACTTGATACAACTCAACTTGATACAACTGAACTAAGCTTAATATCTAATTACAATGCTTGAGCCTTATCTGTTTGTTCTGCTTGTGTGGCTGTTATCTCATCAGGCTCCCGCAAGCGAAGAGGGGAGGCACGAACCATGAGCTTGTGCTGAAGGTAAGCAAAGCGAGCAGAAGAAAGCGGCTTAGTGAAGATATCAACAAGTTGGTCAGAAGAACCAACATGTTTGACATCAAGTTTCTTGGAAACAACCTGTTCACGCACATAATGATAATCCATAGCAATATGTTTCGTGCAGGCATGGAAAATAGAATTCGAGGCCAAGCTGATAGCAGAAAGATTATCACACCAAAGCGTAGGCACACCAGAAGGACTATGTAACTCAACAAGGAGCATCTAAAGCCAAGTCAGTTCAGAGGCAGCCTGAGCAAAAGCTCTGTATTTGGCTTCAATGGAATAACGAGGGACAATACTCTGCTTCTTAGCAACCTGTAGACACCCCATTTTTGACCGACCTTAAGACTCAGACGTCACCGATTGAGCGCTCGGTGATGTTGCATATTGTGCTCGTTCAGAGGTTTCAGAGTCTCGGCTGCGAGCCTTGCCTCCGGACTTCCGGACTCTTTTCTACTTTGCCTCGGTTTGCGAATCGGGCCTTGTTTTCTCTGTTTTCTCTTCCCGAAGGGAGGGAGAGGTCTCATAGATCATCTCTTAGTGGCCGTCGGCTACGTTTCGTGGTCGTAGGCCATTTTTCCCGTTTGGAGCCCGATTCTCTGTTTTTTCAGAGCCGTCGGCCGTGTGCCTCGGTTCGGGACCGCTTAACCACCTCTGTTTGCTCCGATTTTTGGCGTACATATTATTTTCTCCCTTTTGAGGGACACTGTGGCTTGAGAGACCAACTTCGTGGTCAAACGCCACCTCCGGTGCTTAACAGCTTGTTTTCGGGGCCCCGGACCGCGCGTTTTGGCCCTCGAACCTTCGTTTTACATCGATTTCGGTTCATTTTTGGCAGAGACCTTATTTTCATTGCTAGGAAGGTTGTAGAAGGGTGGGAGGCCAGCAATTGTTCTGAAGACCAGCTTTATTCCTTCGTCGCTCTTCATCGCCCGTTTTCTTCACTAGAAAGCTGACTTTTTCCATCCCCGGACCACTTTTTCTGACTTTCCTCCACACCATTGTGTTGTACACACCTGGGAGGCCACCAATATGGATAGGCCGGCCATTAACCCTTCCTGACCCTTTTGAACCCCTCTAAAAAGTTGGTTTTTCTCTCTCCTGGGTTACATTTCCTGGTTTTTCTCCACATAGCTGTGTTGTACACACATGGGAGGCCACCTTTTTGGGGTGGCCAGCCAACAAAGCTTCTTGACCCTTTTGACCCTGGCCGGCCGGCCAGTTTGAACCTGGCCGGCCAGAATCCTCTCTCCTGGTTCCTTACAGTTGTACCCTCTGTTTCCCCCCAGACCCCTGCTCGGGGGTTTGCCCTTTTGGGGGGGAAATTTGAATTTGATTTTCCCCCCCTTTCCTCCACTCCTCTCCCTATATAACCAGCACCCCCACACCCATTTTGAGGGGTTAGAAAAATTGTTTGGAGCCTTGCATACAACTCTCCCTCTCCCTCTCTTCCAAGCCTCAAAACATCCTTGTTTTTGGCACCATTTACCCTACACCCCTTAGCACCACACCTCCATCCTCCATTCTAACAATTTGAGGCTGATTTTTAGAGGCTAGGAGCTCCTCTTCTTGGACCAAAAGCTGCTGGAAAGTTGTGCTACAAGGGTGAGTCCTCTTCTCCCTCTTTCTTGCCTTATTTTGTTCCATATCTTACCCCCTTTTGCTTACATTTTTGGGCTCCTATCTAAACTGTAAATAGTCATATTTTGGGCTCCTCTCCATGTTTGATCAAGGACCTCTTGTTGTTTGAGGTCTCCTACTACCCCTTGTCTCTCTATCCCTCTTTTAGGCCTATTTTTGCATGATATATTAGCCTTATTTTTGAGCATTTCTGGGCTCCAAGACGAACTGTAAAATGTCTTTTTTTGAGCCGCTCTTCAACTTTCTTGAAGATCTCTCCTCTGTTTGAGGCCATCTACTACCACTTGTCTCCTATCTCTCTTTGTAGGCCCATCTTTGCATGATAGTTTAGCCTTACTTGTGAGCATATTTGAGACTTGCCATAAACTGTAAAGTGCCTTTTTTTTAGCCTCTATTCAACTTTGTTGAAGGGCTCTTGGCCATTTGGGGTCAGCTACTGTCCCTTGTCTCTAATCTCCCTTTTAGGGCCATTTTTGCATGATAGATTAGCCATAGTTGTGTTCATTTTTTAGAGTTGTCATAAATTGAAAAATATCTTGTTTTAATCTCATCTTCAAGTTTGTTTAAGGTCTCATTTTTTTTGAGGTCATATGCCTCCTTGTATGCTTGATTGTCTCTTGTTTTGAGCCCTACACCTAAGCTCTTGTTGCATGATTTGTTTGACCTTCTAGCCACTGGAATCCAATGGATTTCCAGTGGCTTTGATGCTATTTTGAGCCTCCAAATCAGAGGGGGGTGACCCCCTCTCACCTTGACTTGTTTGATGGTCATTTTGGCCTTCCAAAGAGACCCTATCTTGTATGCTTTGAAGTCACATTTCAGGGCCAATTTGGTGAGTTTTGGAGCTATCATATTTGATTTTCAAAATTTTTTGTGCCATGCTAAGTGTTCTTGATGCATGTGCTTAATAACCCCTTTGTATGCCCTCCAAAGGAGCCCCTCATTTGTGCATGTGTTGGCTGCCTTTCCATGTTTATTTGGACATATTTTGGCATGTTTTATTCACTTAATTTTTCTGGTTTGATGAGTTCTCACTTGCTTCATATACATGCCACGTAAATCATGTTTGCTAGTCGAAATCGCATGCTATGTTAGGCCGTCTTGCTAGCATCTTTTGGCCATGCTTTGAACTAGAAATGTTCATTTTTTTAGACCGCCTTGGTTCTGTCTTTTCGCCTCATGATCAAATAATGCATGCTTTGTATAGTTATAGGTCAATGCATGTGCCTAGTTTTGTGTTTCGGGACCATTCCATGCATCGGGTGCCATGTTTCCATGTTTCGGGGCCATTTTGCATTACATTTCAGTGCTGGAATTTGCATGCTTATACGCCATGTTTCATGCCTTGCCATGCTTTGTTAGAGTGGCATTCGTGCCTTAGGATCGGTCCTCGGTTTGCGTGCATGTGTGCACGTATCTCAAGTGTCTCATTTTCATCTTATGGCCACTGATGTGAGTGTGGCTGAGGTCCACTCATGTTAGTGTAAATCCATCATGCATTGCAGATGCCATTTCATTTCATAGCATTGCGTATGCTAGGTTGCATGTTAGAACATTGTGTATGTCGTGTTACATCGTGCATTGTGTATGCCATTTCATAGCATTGTGTATGCTAGGTTGTATATTAGTTGCATTCATGCATGCCATGCATATTGCATTGTGTTTGGGATAGGAGTTAGCCCGAGCACGGGAAACGAGGGACGTTTCCTACTTCAAGTGACGGAACGTGTCTCAATTCCCGGTCACCGACACTCCGGATTATCCATGATGGAGTCTCGGTCTTGTTGTGTTTAGGTGTGCATTCATTCCATATTGAGTCGTGCAATTCGACTCCTCGGCCATCATGCATCTAGATGCGTGATTGGTGGCACGAGGATCGAAGACTACACTCCCTGAAGAGTAGTCAAGCATACATATGTGAAATTACGCTGCCATGCCCCTTTCCTGCTCTCTGTTGCAGCAAATCAGAAATCGGCAATCTTTTGGGGCTTCGCGCAATATTCCGGGCTTAATTGTAAACAGAGGCTAATTGGGGCGTCGCAATGGATTTCCGCGCCAAGCAACCCGAACATGCATCATTCATCATCCGGAGCAAAGTCGAGGCAGTCCCTAGCTTGCATGCTAGTTTATTGCTTTCCTAAATTAATTTGTTAATTAATTAGGATTTTGTACTTATTGGGACTGTATTATTCATTTGGGACTGTATATTATTTATTTGGACCCTCCGAGTAAGGGCACAACTGTAATAAGTATGCGTGCGTGTGATGTATGTCTTCCAACCCCACGTCTTTCTCCCTTTTATTTACCAGCTTATGATGGTTAGATTAGGGCATGTTTCAATTAGCATACAGTATGATAGCATGTTTGCATTCATTCATTTGTTTTGCATGCATCGGGCTCGGCGCATCATAACTCACTGCATTGTATTTCAATTCCAAGTTGAATACTTGTTAGCTGTAGCATTCCATATGCCATGTTTAGAATAGCCGAGCCTATCTTAGTTGCATTTCGCATGTGTTGCATTAGGCATTTCCGTATAGTTAGGATCATGCATGATTTCTAATTAGCTTCTGTTTTGGCTTGGAGTACTCGGTGAGTTTTTATGCTTTAGCATCCTTGCATGTGTGTGAGTGACTGCCATGATAGCATGCTTACCATGAGGCTATTTGCTTATGTGATATAACTGCCTGAATGCCTGTGGGTGAAGGTTGGGTTATTTGGATTGGAACAATGCATTGACTGTGAGTTTTAAGCCCACTAGATAGTGGCAAAATCATGTTTTCTAAGCCCACCTGCAGGTGGCAAAATCTGCATTTTTAAGCCTACTTGCGAGTAGCAAACCATCTTTCAAAAACAAACATGAAATGTTTTGTTCCAATTCAGGCGACCCGGTCTATACTTGTATGCTGTGCGCATTACATAGTAAATCTAGGCTAATAACCGGAATAAGAATGCACAAGGTTTTCAAAACTCGATATCATGGTTAGTAGAGGCCGATCTTTGATCGGGCGAGCAGGGGTGCTCACGAAGTGACCTTCCCCAATCGTACCCAAGTTCCCGAGCCGAGGCAACTTTGGTGATGACGGACACATGGCCTTAGGCAAACGAGTCAGGGTTTCCTAAATTTCCCAAAAATAAAATATTTAGGTGGCAACTCTGTATCTGGCAAAGCAGTCCATGTTTGGCACTTCTTTCAAAAAAAAATCTATTTTCTCAAAACGATTTGCCGGATTTGGACTCTTTGGTTCAGATTAAGAACCGTGACATTTGAGTCCTGAACTGTAGTGAGCCCAAAATGAACGATACGGGACTCATCCCTCCCGGGGCGTTCGGGGACGTCTACAGTTTCTGGCGACTCCGCTGGGGATTTAGAGAACTTGACTCGAACTCGTGATATCTGGTTTTGACTACACTTGTGTGTTTCTTTGCACCGTGTTTGCTAGGACACCGTGTTTGCCATCTGCTATTCCTGAGCGGTTTGCCAGAGGCTGCGTGCCATAAGGCTTACCGGTTACGGGCTCTGCCAGTATGGGAACACAAACCCCGATTTTACCGGGGCACCCTTTTTGACCATTCGACCTAGTGCATATTCGGAATCCATAGTGACCATTCCAAACTAGGACAGGTTGCTTACTCGATATAGGTTGTTTGAAACCGCTGCGTGCGTAGTGAAACCCTAGCTCCTGACAAAATAGGACAGGGAAACCCTACCCCAACATAGGGGTGTTTTGGCTCTCACTTATCTGTTATGTGCTGTTAGAGTGCGTCTCTACAGGGAAATCCATGTATCAGTTTATGAGTTTGGGCATCAGGCCTGCGGGCATCAGTCAGTGTTTGAGAATCGGTTATCTGCGGGTATCAGATTCAGTCTTGGGGGACAGTGATTCAGGGATGGTGATCAGTGTTTGAGGACAGTGTGTATTCAGCTTATCGACCGTGTGTTGTGTATTTATTTTAAGCTGTTATGCTGTCCGTTTATCTGGTTATTTATTTCCTTATTGCTTTATTTATCTTTTGCTGGGACAGGTTTTAGCACAATTGCTTCCGACCCAGCAGATATCCCCCAAGCACTTTGGACAAGAGGTCGTCGGCTCAATCGATCTGAGGATCTGGTTGACGGACAGCCAGTGTTCCATTCTCTACCCCTGGTTGTCAGAAGAAGGCCGAGAAGGCACAGTGTGTCTGAGCAGAGGTTACCAGAGCAGTGGTCTACCCTAGCAGTGAATAGTCGGGCTGAGGTCTCAGTTTCTGCCATAGAGATACACATACCAGTCAGTCAGCAGGATCAGCAGAATATGGCCGGAATGGAAGAAATGATGCGCCAACTCCAAGAGAGCATGAAGCAAATGCAGGAGGACGCTGTCTGCCAAGTGTAGACGTCCCCGAACACCCCGGGAGGGTTAAGTCCCGTTCTGTTCATATTGGGGTCACTACAGTTCGAAGGACTCAAAATGTCACGGTTCTTAATCTTGAACCAAAGAGTCCAAATCCGGCAAATCGTTTTGAAAACAGATTTTTTGAAAGAAGTGCCAAACATGGACTGCTTTGCCAGATACAGAGTCGCCACCTAAATGTTTTTTAAATGGGAAATTTAGGAAACCCTGACTCGGTGCCAAAGGCCACGTGTCCGTCATCACCAAAGTTGCCTCGGCTCGGGAACTTGGGTACGATTGGGGAAGGTCACTTCGTGAGCACCCCCGCTCGCCCGGTCAAAGACCGGCCTCTACTAACCATGATATCTGTTTTTGAAAATATTGTATGTTCTTATTCCGGTTATTAGCCTAGGTTACTATGTGATGCTCGCAGCAAATAAGTATAGACTGAGTCGCCTGAATTGGAACAAAACATTTCATGTTTGTTTATTTGAAAATGGTTTGATGGTGCTACCCGCAGGTAGGCTAAGACGCGGATTTGCCACCCTCGGGTGGGCTTAGAAAACATGATTTTGCCACTATCTGGTGGGCTTAAAACAAACAGTCAACGCATTGTCCCAATTCAAGCAACACAACCTCCACCCACAGGCAGTCAAGGCAGTTATATCACATAAGCAATTAGCCTCATGGCAAGCATGCTATCATGGCAACACTTACACGCATGCAAGGATGCTAAAGCATAAAACTCACCGAGTACTCCGAGCCAAAAACAGAAACTTATTAGAAATCAATGCATGATCCTAAATATACAGGAATGCCTAATGCAACACATGCAATAATGCAACTATAGCAGGCTCGGCTATTCTAAACATGGGATGTGAAATGCAACAGCTATCACGTATTCAATTTGGAATTTGAAATACAAATGCAGTTTGTATGATGCGCCGAGCCCGGTGCATGCAAAACAGGTGAATGATGTAAACATGCTGTCATACCGTATGCTAATTGAAACATGCCCTATATCTAACCATCGTAAGCGGGTAAATAAAAGGGAGAAAGAAATGGGGGTTGGAAGACATACATCACACTCACCCACACTTATTACAGTTTTGCCCTCGCGTAGAGGGTCCGAATAAATAATACAGTCCGAATATAAAAGAATAATACAGACTTCTAATTGATTAACAATTAAACTAAGAAAGCTTTAAAATTGGTTTGCAAGCTAGGGGGCTGCCTCGCTTCGTTCCGGATAATGAAATGATGTATGCTGGGCTGCCTTTGCGTAGAAATCCACTGGGATGCCCAATTTAGCCTCTGTTTGCAATTGTTCTCGAAATGCGCGCCAGACTCCGAAAAGTTGCTGGTTCCTTATTTGCTGCAACAGAGAGCAGGAAAAGGGCATAGCAATGTATTTCACAAATATATGCATGCCTCGATTCTCGTGCCACCAATCACGCATATCGATGCATGATGGCCGAGGAATCGGATTGCACAACTCAATATAGGGTGCAATGCAGATGAATGCTACAACAAAACCTAACTCCATCATGGGTAATCCGGAGTGTCGGTGACTTGAGAATTGAGACCCGTTCCGTCACTCGGAGTACGAAACGTGCCTCGTTTCCCGTGCCCGGGCTAACTCCTATCCCGAACACGATGCAATATGCATGATATGCATGAAATGCAATTAAAATACAATCCTAACATACACAATGCTATGAAAATGAGATGCCTCGAAATGCGTGCACGCGGGCACGCAAACCGAGGCGATGATTCTAAGGCATGAAATGGCATACGCAATGCAAATGGACTTACACTAACATGAGTGAGCCTCAGCCACACTCACATAAGAGGCCGTCGGATAAAAAAGAAGTGCCTCGAAATGCGTGCCCATGGGCGCGCAAACCGAGGCGATGCATACGGAATGCAAAATAACATGGAAATGATATATAATGAGGCTGAAATGAAATGCCTCGAAGTGCGTGCCCACGGGCACGCAAACCGAGAAAATGGCATACGGAATGCAATGATGCGAAGATGGCATACAGAATGCAAAATGGACTTATACCAACATGAGAGGGCCTCAGCCACTCTCATACGGGAGGCCGTCGGATAAAAATGAGATGCCTCGAAATGCGTGCCCACGGGCGCGCAAACCGAGGCGATACGTTAAAGCATGAAATGACATACAAAATGCGAAATGGACTTATACTAACATGAGAGAGCCTCAGCCGCACTCACGTAAGAGGCCGTAAGATGAAAATGAGCTGCCTCGAAATGCGTGCCCGCGGGCGCGCAAACCGAGGCAATGTCATAAAAGCATGAAATGGCATGAAAATGCAAATTGGGCTTACACTAACATGAGAGGGCCTCAGCCGCACTCACATAAGCTGCCGAGAGACAAAAATGAAGTGCCTCGAAATGCGTGCACACGGGCACGCAAACCGAGGCGGTGACATACGCAATGCAAATGACATACGGAATGCAAATTGGGCTTACACTAACATGAGAGGGCCTCAGCCGCACTCACATAAGCTGCCGAGAGACAAAAATGAAGTGCCTCGAAATGCGTGCACACGGGCACGCAAACCGAGGCATGGCCCTAAGGCACAGAAATGACATGCGAATGAGATGTGACATATGGCATATGGAAAATGCCAATTTCTGCAGCCAAAATGATGCTAAAACAGTCCCCGAATTATAGCAAAATTACACCCGATGCCCGAAATGCAATGTTATGCACCCGAAATGGCCTATAGCTATGCCAAACATGCACAATATGGACATAACATGTAAAACAGTAGCAAGGCAGCCCCTAAACTAGCATTTTTTCAGTACAAAGTATGGCCAAACAATGATCACAAGTATGGCAAAAATAGCATGCAAAAATGGGGGAAAAGAGGAGAATTACAAAGCAAGTGGTATATACAATGCTCAAACTGAAAAAATACAGTTCTACAACATTGAAGAGGGATAAAAAATATGCACAATTACAAGAGATGACATCCCCCAATTCAGTGTGTAGATATGCTCAATATAGCATGCAAAATAAAGCCAACAAAGGCTATAACATGAGATACCAAAAGGATGCACCAAAAAGCCTTGGACCCTTAACAAAATATGAAGAGTGGGTCATTTTAAGACACTTTCTAAGCCTGATGAAGGCTCAAAACAGAAGCTAAGCAAGCCTAATAAAGCATGCAATTTTACGGAATCAAAGATGGTATTACATGAAGTACCAAAATCATGCACCAAATGGCCTAAGACCCTTAACAAAACATTATGAGAAGGCCAAAACAAGGCTCTTTCCTAGCCTGATGAAGGCTGAAATCAGAAGCCAAATAAGCTTAAAAAGGCATGCAAAGTGGGGTCAAAGAGAGATATAAAGGCAAGTGTAACATGGAGACCCCAAACCAAGTTGATCCCTTCTACAATAATGTAGAGGGACACAAAATAAGCTCAATCTCAGTTAATGGAATGCTCAAAATCAGACTTCAAATAGGCTAAAGAAACCATGCAATTTTACGGTAAATATGGAGAATTACAAAGAAAGTGCATGATAGAGAGGCCAAACATGATTGAGCCCTTCTTCAAAGTTGAAGAAGGGTTCAAAATAGGCCCACTCACAGTATATATCAGGCTCGAAAATGGATCACTCATAATCCAAACAAAGCATGCAAAATATTAGCATAAGAGGTGATATTGAAGGAAGAGCATGATAGAGGTACCAAACAAGGTTGAGCCCTTCTAAAATGTTGTAGAGGGGCTCAAAATAAACACAAAATCAGTAGGGGTCGGAGCCCAAAACAGTGAGCAAATAGGGTAAAGAATTGATGCAAAATTGTGCTAGAAAAAAGGAATTAGTGACTTACCCTTGAAGATCTAAGTTTTGTGGCTTCTTGGCTTCAATTTGTTGCTTCTTAGCCTCTGAAAAATCCTCCTTTGCTGCTGGAATGGAGGTGGTGATGGTGAAGCTTGGTGTTGATGAACAAGTGGTGCCAAGACTTGAAGCTTTTTTGAGTTTTGGAAATGGAGATGGAGGCAAATGGAGATGAAGTCTTGGGAAGAAATTTTCTAACCTTGCTGAAGAAGATGGCCAGCCACTTAAATGGACCAAAAGGGGGTGTAAAAGGGGAGGGAAATGCACCCAAACTTTCCCTCCCAAAATATCCCCCGGAGGCTAGGATATTTAGAAAAAACAGCTGGACAGCTGTAAAGTGTTCAAAAGGAGGAAGCAGGCCGGCCAGGTGCTTTTCTTGAAGATGGCCGGCCAGCCACCCCCCATGGCCGGCCAGCCACCTCCCATGGCCAGCCAGCCACCCCTTATGGCCGGCCAGCCAAGGGCAAAAATGAAAAGCTGAATTAATGGCCGACCACCATTTTTTGGTGTCCTCCCATGTGTGTAGAACAAGGTTCCAAGGTCGGAAATTGGCAACTCTGAAACAGGAAACACAACATTGCACTTGAAGGAGAGGCTCAAAAATGAAAACAACAATTACTGGCCGACCACCACTTTTTGGGGTCCTCCCATGTCCCCTCATCACAGATATGTGGTTTTGGTTCGAAGAAAATAGCCCTAGGGTATTCAACATTAGCCCGGAAAGAGAAAAACGGGCGCCGGAAGAGCAGAACTGGTTTTCTGAGACAATTGCTGGCCTCCCGCCCTCCAGTGATCTTCTTGGTGCTAGAACAGAGGTACCTGCCAAATTTGAACAAAAACTAATGCAAAATGAATGCTCGGGGCCCAAACCGCGAGATTCGGGGTCCCGAAAATGGGCTGCAGGCACCGAAAGTGGCGTTCGGCCACGAAGTGGGTATCTACGACCCCAGTGTCCCTCGGTATGATAAAACAGAGGCACTTTCCAAATTTGAACAGAAACCGGTGCGAAATGAATGCTCGGGGGCCAAAACCGCGCGGTTCGGGGTCCCGAAAATGGGCCGTGAGCACCGAAAGTGGCGTTCGGCCACGAAGTGGGTATCAGAGGCCCCAGTGTTCCTCGAAATGATAAAACAGAGGCACTTGCCAAAAACCGGAGAAATCGGAGATGGTTGGGCGGTCCCGAACCGAGGCACACGGCCTGACGGTCCCGAAAACCGGGAACCGGGCTCCGAAATGGGCAAAATGGCCTACGGCCACGAAATGTAGCGCACGGCCACCGAGAGATAGTCTATGGGACCACTCCCTCCCCTCAGGAAAGAAAACAGAGAAAACCGAGTCTGGTTCGCAAACCGAGACAAGGCGGAGAAGAGAGTTCGGAAGTCCGGAGGCAGGGCGCACGGCCGCGACTCTGAGACTTCTGAACGAGCACAGTATGCAACATCACCGAGCGCTCAATCGGTGACGTCTGAGTCTTAAGGTCGGTCAAAAATGGGGTGTCTACAGTTGCCCCTCTTTGACAGAACTCGGAAGTCATAACAATGACGGGAGTGAATGTCAAAGCCCAGAGACGACCCATTTTTGGCAAGGCCGAAGACTTAGACAATCATACAAGATGAACAGAGATGCGTGTGCCCGCAGGCATGCCCGCAGGCAGGGGCAAAATGCAAAATGACATGCAGAGAGATTTTGATAATTGGACTTATACGCTACGCGAAGCCGGTTTGAAAATTGGACTTACACGCTACGCGAAGCCGGTTATCACTCATGATCATGCAAAGAGAGCTGTAATGAAGCAATTATGCAAAATAAATGCAACATTTTAAGCGAATGCTAGGCAAGCAAGTAAACTCGGACCAATCTATGCCTCATGCAGAAAGGATGTAAGAAAATTATGGAATCTTCACGAACATGTGCGATAGATACATAAAGGTGAACGAAGTGTGATGGATACACTATATGAAGGGGAGTATGATGGATACACTAGGTGAGTGTGTGATAGATACACAAAGCGAGTGTGTGTGATTGATACACAAAGTAGGCATAGTGTGAGCGTGTGTGATTGATACATACACTAAAAGCGACCACAAAGTGTGATAGATGCACTATGTGAACAGAGTGTGATGGATACACTAAAGGTAAACACGAAGTGTGATAGATGCACTTAGTGAACAAGTATGATTAATATACTGAAGGTGAACACGAAGTGTGATAGATGCACTTAGTGAACAAGTATGATTGATATACTGAAGGTGAACACGAAGTGTGATAGATGCACTTAGTGAACAAGTATGATGGATATACTAAAAGCGAACACAAAGTGTGATAGATGCACTAAGTGAACAAAGTGTGATTGATACACTAAAAGTGAACACAAAGTGTGATAGATGCACTTAGTGAACAAGTGTGATGGATATACTAAAAGCGAACACAAAGTGTGATAGATGCACTAAGTGAACAAGTATGATAGATATATTGAACGTGAACACGAAGTGTGGTAGATGCACTTAGTGAACAAGTATGATGGATATACTAAAAGCGAACACAAAGTGTGATAGATGCACTATGTGAACAGAGTGTGATGGATATACTAAAAGCGAACACAAAGTGTGATAGATGCACTAAGTGAACAAGTATGATAGATATATTGAACGTGAACACGAAGTGTGGTAGATGCACTTAGTGAACAAGTATGATGGATATACTAAAAGCGAACACAAAGTGTGATAGATGCACTATGTGAACAGAGTGTGATGGATATACTAAAAGCGAACACAAAGTGTGATAGATGCACTATGTGAACAAAGTGTGATGGATATACTAAAAGCGAACACAAAGTGTGATAGATGCACTATGTGAACAAAGTGTGATTGATACACTAAAAGTGAACACAAAGTGTGATAGATGCACTATGTGAACAAGTATGATAGATATATTGAACGTGAACACGAAGTGTGGTAGATGCACTTAGTGAACAAGTATGATTGATATACTAAAGGTGATGATGTGAATATGTGCATGATAGATACACAAAATGAGGATGTGTGTGATAGATACACAAAATGAATGAAGTGCGATTGATACACTAATAAATGATCTCGAACGGAACTCCTTTGAATGAACCGTACATACAATATCGTGCATGACTGAGAAAGAGACTTGATGGGTACAATGCATTATAATACATGATGCTTAAGGAAAGCAATAAATGGACAAAGCGGCGCTTTAGAAAGCACCTCATGAGGTGAGTGGCGATGACCTGCTCTTCCCCGACGGGGATCTCCCCTCGTGCTCTTCGAACACTTTACCTTTAACTCGCAGTACAAAGGCTCTGAAATGCTGACAAGTAACAACATCTATATGTAGGAGCCACGGCTGCTGCTTGTCTTCTTGATCATATTCACAACTTTCCCTATTCTCCAACGGGGTGACAGACTAGGTTGGTTCAGTATCCAGAATTGAGGTGCATACACGCTATCTCAACCTATAGGGCTTCCATACAGATTTCAAGCCGAGGGCACGCCTCTGGGTATTTAAACCAACTTTAGTTCCGGAAATCCGAACCTTTATGTTCTAGGCATCAGCCATTCGAACTCTAGTTTCCACCGTCGCAGTTGGTCTCCTAGGAACTCATTGCAAACATAGCCAAGATGTCCCTGGCGTGAAACGGTACTCGAGAAGAGCCCTTCTGATTGCCATTTTGGCTTGAAGCAGACTTGATCTTGAGCTTGAGGTAGAGGCATACTCATACTTCGGAGCACTGACAAGGCCTGACAAGGTGCATACGGAATGCGATCTCGGAGCTTACTGAAGTTGGGACAAACTCAGATGTCCGACATTTTCCTCTTTTGCTTTTGCTTTGCAGTTCAGAACCATTATAGCTTCAGATAGATCCTGATTTTACTGTTCTCATATGACTTGGGTTGAACCCTGCGATTTTATGAAAGAATAAATTCTATTTTGCACAAATGTGGAGAACGGCACGGCACTCGGAGCACAAAACGATTTTATTTTGAAATTGAGAGATGAGTTTTCGACCAGGTATTGAGCCTACGACTGAACGCAGCAAACGACTCAACAAGGAAATAAAAGGCACACAACCTAGACACATCGAGTAACACTCGAAACGACCTAAAACAAAATCGAGATAAAACAAAAAGACACGACACCCAGACGTGCACAGGGAGCCTGTTTCCTTGGGTAGTGTTTCCCACCCTTTCCCATTTGTGGTTCTCACATCACTCGGCCCTCAAGCTCTGTTTTTCTGAAAAAGCCATTTTCTCACTTTTTCTCTCGTCGCACATCTCTCTATTCTTCAATCTCTCATTTTTCATCCCTCCCCTGGGTGGTTGATGGATAAACAGCAAGTTGTGGGCTCGTGCCACTAGCATTCTGCTAGATTCTTCTTCTTCTGCACACAGCTAGTGAATTTCTCCCATAGAGGGGTTACGCTACAACTGGGTGTGTAGCAAATCTGCAGCTAGCATCGGTTAATGATGCTTTGCTGGGGAGTTTGGACGTGATAAGATCTGTCCAGATGAGGGAGTGGAATCTCTGGTCTCATTCCAGTTCGTGCTTCGCGCTTGGCTTGATACCTTGTTGCTCGGAGGATGTGAGAGCTTTCAGCCTTTTGTTGTGCCCTTCAGTTGTGCCTTTTCTGGCAGGTAGAGTGCCCTTCCTGGCAAGTGCGTTGATAAAGGGGAAAAGACAGGGAACCTGACTCAACTGTGTCCCTAGTCAATCATTTGACCATTTTTTGTTTTTGCTTTCTACTAAAACAGTTTTGACCAAAATGAGAGTTAGATCAACATGCTTGTTCGATTTTTGATTTAAAAATCATGCAAGTTAGGCTATGAGCGCTGAAAATTTTCCTTTTTTGGGTCCATGAAAAGGGTCCAGTTTTAGAAAAGATAGAATGATTTCTGAGAAAAAGTCAACCTTAGTAAAAATTCTCAAAAACTATTTTGCAAACGGCCATTGTTCAACGAGCATGAACCTGCTCCTGAGATGCGCAACCTCGGATCCAAGGGAAAACTGCCCCGTGCTTGAAGAGAGCTGCATGGCAACGGAAAGTTGCCCCTTGTTTGAACGGCACCACAGCGCATTGAATGGCAACGGAAAGTTGCCCCTTGTTTGAATGGCGCGCAGCGCACTGAATGCAACGAAGAGTTACCCCTTGTTTGAAATGACACCGCGGCGTTTTGAATGGCAACGGAAAGTTGCCCCTTGTTTGGATGGGCCGCAGCGCATTGTAGTCAGTCTTCGGAGCGACGAACACAACCAGACTCTCGGATACAGAGAAGGCGAAAATGATCAGAACCATCGCATGGACACAATCAAATTTGAATTGTTTTACGGCTGGACTTCAGGATGAAGTTGCCTACGTATCCCAAAGATGGGAATCAAGCCTTACGTAGTTCGGGGTTAAGGTACACTCGGGTATTTAACCTCTCCTTTTTATGCTCTAACTTTTGCCAAGGCGCCTGTTGCAGGTTTTCAACCTTGCGAGCTTTGCTTTTCTTTTCTTTTTTCATTTCTTTCTTTTCTTCTTTTTTCATCTTTTCTTTTATTTTCTTTGCTCTTCTTTTTTTTTGCATTTTTCTTTTTCTTTTTTTTTATTTTTCTTTCATTCTTCTCTTTTCTTCTCTTTTTTTCTTTTCGTATATATTTTTCTTGCTCTAACTTTTGCCTGGGTCGCCCTTCCGGGTTTTCGGCCCAGCGAGCCTCTCAAAGGGTAAAAGTGTAGCTTGATCCATGCCAGATGGTTGTAAGGTTTTGAAGCCATCCGTATCCAAGAGAGTGGCTGTTGATTTGCAAGAGGACTCATCTTCGACTCTTCGAGCACATCGGACATTTTTTGCCCCTAGTTCGAGGGGTGCTTCTGATCTAGCTTTGCAAGCTTCTTCTGATGAGGTCTGACCTTCTTGATCTGACTTTGGTGCCTCTTGTTCGAGGCTGCTTCAAATCTGGCCACACAGGCCTCACATTGTAGTTGACCGTTGAACATTCTGAATTCAAGTTCAAGGTTTGGAAGCAAAGGGGTTGAGTCTCGAGGCCGAGAGCGATCCTAAGCTGCACAATCTCAAGAACGATTCCACACATGTCTTCGCAGGACCGCGCAAAACATTTTTTGAAAGTTTTTAAGAAAACGACAAATCGCTCGCGCTGAAGACAGTGTAGACCAACCTGGATCAAAGCTAGGGTCCTTCTCAGTACTCACACTAACAAGCATGATTTCATTCATTAAGGGCTTAGCACGCCTCTCTTTCTCTCAATTGATCAAAATTTTGCAAAACCCGAGGAATTCCTTCCTCTTCGTTTTCACCGCAGTGTTCAAAAAAAGTTTTGAAAAACTCAGGTCATTACAATGACTTCAAGGCACAAGAGAGCAGGTGGAATGCACTGCCATTTTATTCAAATCCCGGCACAACTAGCACACGGCAGAGCAAATGCGAGAGTGTGGAAATCACTGTTGTTTCATTCAAAATCTATTGGCACAACTAGCTCCCTGGCAGAAACAAATTCAAAACAAAACAAAAGACGACGCAAAACAAAATGGTGACGCCCGAGGTAACACCTCCGGAATCACCCGACTCCTATACAACAGGACTGACTCGATACAACAAGACAGACCCAAAACAAAAGAGACTGACTCAAAACAAAAAGACGGACTCAAAACAAAACAACAAAACTGACCCAATACCCAAGTCAGAAAGCACAAAATTAACAGCACTTGTATATTGCTCAAAACAGTGCATGCCATCCCCATACCTGGAATAAATCAAGGGCCACCCGCAACTGGTTCAACCCCTGACCACATCACATTATCCCCTCACAAGTTCACTGATCAAGTGCCGATAGACTTTGCAGGACCTGGTGCGGCAATGACCCCTTTGTCAAACAGATCTTGTACATCATGGCGCAGACGAAAGCAACTGTCGGTGTCATGACCGGTTTGCTGATGGTAGGCACAGTATTTAGTCTGGTCATGCTTTGCAGGGATAGGATCGGGTAGAGGCCGTTGTTCCAACGGTTTCAAATGTCCTTCCCGGAGTAAGACCTCTAGAGCCTTTGACAGAGGCATATGAAGTGGGGTGAAAACCCTCTTGACTCGGGGTGGGTATTTGGTTTTCTGTGAGCTACTTCCGGACGCACCGGTGGATGGGGTAGCCTTTCTTGATGTGGTGGTAGTGACCATGCCCACTTCAGAAGATCTTGCAGCTGCATCACCACTGGTGGTCACATTCGAACTGCGAGAAAACGCCCGCCTAGGCTGCTCTTTCTCCTGGTCAATAAGGCCCTGCTTCATGGCATCCTCAATCTGTACTCCCATCTCATGCAAATCTGAAAAGGTAGGGAAGGGGAGCACGATCATTTTCTGCATTAGTTTAGGCTGGAGGTTGCGCACAACCATCCGTATTTGATCCTTATCCGTTGGCCTAATGGTCATCATTGAGGCCTTGGCCCTCCAGCGGGCTACAAAGTCAGAGAAACCCTCTTTCGGCTCTTGCCTGGTCGTCTCGAGATCACTCGGGTTGTGATCTCAATCTGGGTATTGTATGAATATTGTGCGACGAAGGCCTCGGCCATCTTCCCAGTTTCGTTTCACTGAATCCTCCAATTTGGCGTACCAGATGGCTGCAATACCCGACAGGGTCCTGCCAAAAAGGGAAAGCTTCTGTAATCTTGTCAAGCCCATCGGGCGCAGAACATCTGAAAACAAACTCAAGTGGACCATGGGATCTCCTGACCCGTCAAAACGGTCGATGTGAGGCATCTTGAACCTGTCCGGCAGTGTCACAACTGCGTCGGTGTACCCGTCCTCAATGTCCGGGATGGATTTTACCCCCTGGGATTTCTTGAACAACTTCTCAAGCTTGCTCAATTTCAATGCTGTAGGGTCGACCTCAGTCTCGAAGGGTGAGTCCGGTAGATTGGTAGGTGTTTTGGACAGTTGGGGTAAGATCAGGGGCGGAGCTGCCCCTGTAGGAATGTCTGTACCCTCTTGGGTATTCTGAACATTCATTGTTTCCCCGGGTGCAGGAGCTCCTGCTGGAGGAGGAACTTGTTGGGAAGCAGACGCGCCGCTTTGCTGTTGCAGCCTGGTGATGAGCTCAGCCTGCTGAGCCATGATTGCAGCCTGCTGCTTCGAAAATTCCGCTTGGCGGACAGCATCTTGCTTCATGAGTTTCATACTTTCTTGCATCTGCCGTATCATGGCCTCCATCTCTGACGTGTTCTGCTGATCCATCTAGCTGACCGGTGTCTATTCCTGCAGTAGAAATTGAGACCTCAGCTTGACTGTTCACTGGTGGAGTGGATAAGGGCCACTGATCTGGTAACTACTGAACTGGTGATCTGTGCCTGACTGACGCTCTTCACCCTGCCTCCGGTAAAGGAACACTGATTGCCCTTGAACTGAATCTCTGACCCGACAAAGTCTATCAACACAAGTTCGGTGTACCCGGGGGATATTGGAGCCCTCTGAAGCTATGGTTCCCAGACTACCCTAGCAAAAGAGAAAACATGCAGCATCTCAGCCTGATTTTACCTGAACAGATACGAGCAAAGTTTGAATGAGTGTGCCCTCTACGGAATTCTGCCCCCAAAATTCTGCCTGTAAACTGTTACCCTCAGGTAAACTGAATCCCAAAATACTGAACCGATGCCCGCAGGCCTGATGCTCAAACTTGCAAACTGATACATGCATTCCTGTAGAGACGCACTCTAAAGCACATAACAAGCAAGTGAGAGCCAAAACACCCCTATGTTGGGGTAGGGTTTCCCTGTCCTATTTTGTCAGGAGCTAGGGTTTCACTACGCACGCAGCGGTTTCAAACAACCTATAAACGGGTAAGCAACCTGTCCTAGTTTGGAATGGTCACTATGGATCCGAATATGCACTAGGTCGAATGGTCAAAAAGGGTGCCCCGGTAAAACCGGGGTTTGTGTTCCCATGCTGTCAGAGCCTAGAGCCGATCAGCCTTATGGACATGCCTTGACAAGACAAGCCTCCGGCAAATCGTTCGGGAATGGCATATGGCAAACACGGTGTCCTAGGCGCACCAATGCAAATACAATGCAAAGAAACACACAAATGTAGTCAAAACCAAATATCACGAGTTCGAGTCAAGTTCTCTAAATCCCCAGCGGAGTCGCCAGAAACTGTAGACGTCCCCGAACGCCCCGGGAGGGTTAAGTCCCGTTCTGTTCATATTGGGGTCACTACAGTTCGAAGGACTCAAAATGTCACGGTTCTTAATCTTGAACCAAAGAGTCCAAATCCGGCAAATCGTTTTGAAAACAGATTTTTTGAAAGAAGTGCCAAACATGGACTGCTTTGCCAGATACAGAGTCGCCACCTAAATGTTTTTTAAATGGGAAATTTAGGAAACCCTGACTCGGTGCCAAAGGCCACGTGTCCGTCATCACCAAAGTTGCCTCGGCTCGGGAACTTGGGTACGATTGGGGAAGGTCACTTCGTGAGCACCCCCGCTCGCCCGGTCAAAGACCGGCCTCTACTAACCATGATATCTGTTTTTGAAAATATTGTATGTTCTTATTCCGGTTATTAGCCTAGGTTACTATGTGATGCTCGCAGCAAATAAGTATAGACTGAGTCGCCTGAATTGGAACAAAACATTTCATGTTTGTTTATTTGAAAATGGTTTGATGGTGCTACCCGCAGGTAGGCTAAGACGCGGATTTGCCACCCTCGGGTGGGCTTAGAAAACATGATTTTGCCACTATCTGGTGGGCTTAAAACAAACAGTCAACGCATTGTCCCAATTCAAGCAACACAACCTCCACCCACAGGCAGTCAAGGCAGTTATATCACATAAGCAATTAGCCTCATGGCAAGCATGCTATCATGGCAACACTCACACGCATGCAAGGATGCTAAAGCATAAAACTCACCGAGTACTCCGAGCCAAAAACAGAAACTTATTAGAAATCAATGCATGATCCTAAATATACAGGAATGCCTAATGCAACACATGCAATAATGCAACTATAGCAGGCTCGGCTATTCTAAACATGGGATGTGAAATGCAACAGCTATCACGTATTCAATTTGGAATTTGAAATACAAATGCAGTTTGTATGATGCGCCGAGCCCGGTGCATGCAAAACAGGTGAATGATGCAAACATGCTGTCATACCGTATGCTAATTGAAACATGCCCTATATCTAACCATCGTAAGCGGGTAAATAAAAGGGAGAAAGAAATGGGGGTTGGAAGACATACATCACACTCACCCACACTTATTACAGTTTTGCCCTCGCGTAGAGGGTCCGAATAAATAATACAGTCCGAATATAAAAGAATAATACAGACTTCTAATTGATTAACAATTAAACTAAGAAAGCTTTAAAATTGGTTTGCAAGCTAGGGGGCTGCCTCGCTTCGTTCCGGATAATGAAATGATGTATGCTGGGCTGCCTTTGCGTAGAAATCCACTGGGATGCCCAATTTAGCCTCTGTTTGCAATTGTTCTCGAAATGCGCGCCAGACTGAAAAGTTGCTGGTTCCTTATTTGCTGCAACAGAGAGCAGGAAAAGGGCATAGCAATGTATTTCACAAATATATGCATGCCTCGATTCTCGTGCCACCAATCACGCATATCGATGCATGATGGCCGAGGAATCGGGTTGCACAACTCAATATGGGATGAATGCATATGGATGCTACAACAAAACCTAACTCCATCATGGGTAATCCGGAGTGTCGGTGACTGGGAAATTGAGACCCGTTCCGTCACTCGGAGTACGAAACGTGCCTCGTTTCCCGTGCCCGGGCTAACTCCTATCCCGAACACAATGCAATATGCATGATATGCATGAAATGCAATTAAAATGCAATCCTAACATACATGATGCTATGAAAATGAGATGCCTCGAAATGCGTGCACGCGGGCACGCAAACCGAGGCGATGATCCTAAGTCATGAAATGGCATACGCAATGCTAATGGACTTACACTAACATGAGTGAGCCTCAGCCGCACTCACATAAGAGGCCGTCGGATAAAAAACAAAGTGCCTCGAAATGCGCGCCCACGGGCGCGCAAACCGAGGCGATGCATACGGAATGCAAAATAACATGGAAATGATATATAATGAGGCTGAAATGAAATGCCTCGAAGTGCGTGCCCACGGGCACGCAAACCGAGAAAATGGCATACGGAATGCAATGATGCGAAGATGGCATACAGAATGCAAAATGGACTTATACCAACATGAGAGGGCCTCAGCCACTCTCATACGGGAGGCCGTCGGATAAAAATGAGATGCCTCGAAATGCGTGCCCACGGGCGCGCAAACCGAGGCGATACGTTAAAGCATGAAATGACATACAAAATGCGAAATGGACTTATACTAACATGAGAGAGCCTCAGCCGCACTCACGTAAGAGGCCGTAAGATGAAAATGAGCTGCCTCGAAATGCGTGCCCGCGGGCGCGCAAACCGAGGCAATGTCATAAAAGCATGAAATGGCATGAAAATGCAAATTGGGCTTACACTAACATGAGAGGGCCTCAGCCGCACTCACATAAGCTGCCGAGAGACAAAAATGAAGTGCCTCGAAATGCGTGCACACGGGCACGCAAACCGAGGCGGTGACATACGCAATGCAAATGACATACGGAATGCAAATTGGGCTTACACTAACATGAGAGGGCCTCAGCCGCACTCACATAAGCTGCCGAGAGACAAAAATGAAGTGCCTCGAAATGCGTGCACACGGGCACGCAAACCGAGGCATGGCCCTAAGGCACAGAAATGACATGCGAATGAGATGTGACATATGGCATATGGAAAATGCCAATTTCTGCAGCCAAAATGATGCTAAAACAGTCCCCGAATTATAGCAAAATTACACCCGATGCCCGAAATGCAATGTTATGCACCCGAAATGGCCTATAGCTATGCCAAACATGCACAATATGGACATAACATGTAAAACAGTAGCAAGGCAGCCCCTAAACTAGCATTTTTTCAGTACAAAGTATGGCCAAACAATGATCACAAGTATGGCAAAAATAGCATGCAAAAATGGGGGAAAAGAGGAGAATTACAAAGCAAGTGGTATATACAATGCTCAAACTGAAAAAATACAGTTCTACAACATTGAAGAGGGATAAAAAATATGCACAATTACAAGAGATGACATCCCCCAATTCAGTGTGTAGATATGCTCAATATAGCATGCAAAATAAAGCCAACAAAGGCTATAACATGAGATACCAAAAGGATGCACCAAAAAGCCTTGGACCCTTAACAAAATATGAAGAGTGGGTCATTTTAAGACACTTTCTAAGCCTGATGAAGGCTCAAAACAGAAGCTAAGCAAGCCTAATAAAGCATGCAATTTTACGGAATCAAAGATGGTATTACATGAAGTACCAAAATCATGCACCAAATGGCCTAAGACCCTTAACAAAACATTATGAGAAGGCCAAAACAAGGCTCTTTCCTAGCCTGATGAAGGCTGAAATCAGAAGCCAAATAAGCTTAAAAAGGCATGCAAAGTGGGGTCAAAGAGAGATATAAAGGCAAGTGTAACATGGAGACCCCAAACCAAGTTGATCCCTTCTACAATAATGTAGAGGGACACAAAATAAGCTCAATCTCAGTTAATGGAATGCTCAAAATCAGACTTCAAATAGGCTAAAGAAACCATGCAATTTTACGGTAAATATGGAGAATTACAAAGAAAGTGCATGATAGAGAGGCCAAACATGATTGAGCCCTTCTTCAAAGTTGAAGAAGGGTTCAAAATAGGCCCACTCACAGTATATATCAGGCTCGAAAATGGATCACTCATAATCCAAACAAAGCATGCAAAATATTGGCATAAGAGGTGATATTGAAGGAAGAGCATGATAGAGGTACCAAACAAGGTTGAGCCCTTCTAAAATGTTGTAGAGGGGCTCAAAATAAACACAAAATCAGTAGGGGTCGGAGCCCAAAACAGTGAGCAAATAGGGTAAAGAATTGATGCAAAATTGTGCTAGAAAAAAGGAATTAGTGACTTACCCTTGAAGATCTAAGTTTTGTGGCTTCTTGGCTTCAATTTGTTGCTTCTTAGCCTCTGAAAAATCCTCCTTTGCTGCTGGAATGGAGGTGGTGATGTGAAGCTTGGTGTTGATGAACAAGTGGTGCCAAGACTTGAAGCTTTTTTGAGTTTTGGAAATGGAGATGGAGGCAAATGGAGATGAAGTCTTGGGAAGAAATTTTCTAACCTTGCTGAAGAAGATGGCCAGCCACTTAAATGGACCAAAAGGGGGTGTAAAAGGGGAGGGAAATGCACCCAAACTTTCCCTCCCAAAATATCCCCCGGAGGCTAGGATATTTAGAAAAAACAGCTGGACAGCTGTAAAGTGTTCAAAAGGAGGAAGCAGGCCGGCCAGGTGCTTTTCTTGAAGATGGCCGGCCAGCCACCCCCTGGCCGGCCAGCCACCTCCTCCCATGGCCAGCCAGCCACCCCTTATGGCCGGCCAGCCAAGGGCAAAAATGAAAAGCTGAATTAATGGCCGACCACCATTTTTTGGTGTCCTCCCATGTGTGTAGAACAAGGTTCCAAGGTCGGAAATTGGCAACTCTGAAACAGGAAACAACATTGCACTTGAAGGAGAGGCTCAAAAATGAAAACAACAATTACTGGCCGACCACCACTTTTTGGGGTCCTCCCATGTCCCCTCATCACAGATATGTGGTTTTGGTTCGAAGAAAATAGCCCTAGGGTATTCAACATTAGCCCGGAAGAGAGAAAAACGGGCGCCGGAAGAGCAGAACTGGTTTTCTGAGACAATTGCTGGCCTCCCGCCCTCCAGTGATCTTCTTGGTGCTAGAACAGAGGTACCTGCCAAATTTGAACAAAAACTAATGCAAAATGAATGCTCGGGGCCCAAACCGCGAGATTCGGGGTCCCGAAAATGGGCTGCATGCACCGAAAGTGGCGTTCGGCCACAAAGTGGGTATCTACGACCCCAGTGTCCCTCGGTATGATAAAACAGAGGCACTTTCCAAATTTGAACAGAAACCGGTGCGAAATGAATGCTCGGGGCCAAAACCGCGCGGTTCGGGGTCCCGAAAATGGGCCGTGAGCACCGAAAGTGGCGTTCGGCCACGAAGTGGGTATCAGAGGCCCCAGTGTTCCTCGAAATGATAAAACAGAGGCACTTGCCAAAAACCGGAGAAATCGGAGATGGTTGGGCGGTCCCAACCGAGGCACACGGCCTGACGGTCCCGAAAACCGGGAACCGGGCTCCGAAATGGGCAAAATGGCCTACGGCCACGAAATGTAGCGCACGGCCACCGAGAGATAGTCTATGGGACCACTCCCTCCCCTCAGGAAAGAAAACAGAGAAAACCGAGTCTGGTTCGCAAACCGAGACAAGGCGCAGAAGAGAGTTCGGAAGTCCGGAGGCAGGGCGCACGGCCGCGACTCTGAGACTTCTGAACGAGCACAGTATGCAACATCACCGAGCGCTCAATCGGTGACGTCTGAGTCTTAAGGTCGGTCAAAAATGGGGTGTCTACACCAAGCAGAGTTCTCTAAACAGCAGGCCACAATTATGGCCCAACAAGCGGAACTGATTACCCGGCTACAGCAGCAAGCCGGAGCATCAGCCTCACTCACATCCAAATCCTCCCCACCAGGGGTCCCGCTACCCGAGCAGACACCAACCACCCAGAATGTCCTACCAAACATCCAAACACCTTGCCAAATGTCCAGAACATCCAGGAGGACACAGACCTTCCAACGGGGCCGGCTCCGCCCCCGCTTCCACCTCAATCATCCAAAGTACATACACCCGTCAACCACCCGGACTCTCCCTTCGAGTTCGAAGTAGACCCTACAGCACTGAAATTGAGCAAGCTCGGGAAGCTATTCAAAAAATCCCGGAGGTAAAAGCTATTCCGAATATCGAGGACGGATATACCGATGTGGCTGTAACATTGCAGGGCATGCTTTGCTTTCATTCATGGATGGCTTCTCCATGCTTTGCTTTCATTCATGGATGGCTTCTCCGGCTACAATCAGATAGCGATGGCACCTGAAGACCGGGAAAAGACTGCATTTACCACCCCGTGGGGGACATACTGCTACAGAGTGATGCTGTTTGGGTTAAAGAATGCTGGAGCTACTTATCAACGAGCCGCGACCACAATATTGCACGACATGATCCACAAAGAGGTTGAGGTGTATGTGGACGACATGATTGTCAAGTCCAAAGAAAGAGAAGGCCACTACACCGCCTTGCAGAGAATTTTGGTTGCGGCTGAACCCTCAGAAATGTACGTTCAGTGTTACAACGGGAAAAATGCTGGGGTTTCTGATTACACAGAGAGGTATCGAAGTCAACCCTTCCAAAATCAAGGCCATCCTAGAAATGCCACCACCAAGGACTGAAAATGAGGTGCGAGGCTTTCTAGGTAAAGTGTAATTCATAAGACGGTTTATCTCAAAATTAACCTTGACTTGTGAACCACTTTTTGGTCTCCTGAAGAAAGGCAAGAAGTTCCAATGGGACGGCCGATGCCAAGCTGCTTTTGAACAAATCAAGGAATACTTACAGAACCCGCCCGTGTTGTCACTGCCAGAGCCGGGGAAACTGTTGATATTGTATCTTTCAGTGACTGAGACTACAATGGGTTGCATGCTCGCGTAAGAATCAGAGGACAAAGCGGAGAAAGCCATCTACTATCTGAGCAAGAAGATGCTAGAGTATGAGACTCGCTACACACCGTTGGAGAAGGCTTGCTTAGCTTTGGTATGGGCTACCAGGAAGCTGCGGCACTACCTGTTAGCTCACTCCGTAATGTTGGTTTCACGACTCGATCCCATCAAATATCTTTTCGAGAAACCAGCACTTACGGGTAGGCTAGCTCGTTGGTTGCTGTTGCTCTCCGAATCGATCTGAAATATTTAACGCGCAAGTCAGTCAAGGGAAGAGCAGTAGCAGAATTCTTAGCCGATTATCCAGTGGAAGGAGGTGAAGCAGTCGAGTACTTATTCCCAGATTGAAGCCATTTTGCACATCGACGATGAAACTTGGACGATGTACTTTGACGGAACGTCAAATCAATACGGGTATGGGATAGGAGTGTTGCTGATAGCACCCGACAATTCCCGTATCCCTCTAGCCTTCAAACTCCCGGTTCAAAGTCTCGAACAACGAAGCAGAATATGAGGCATGCATTGCCGGTCTAGAAGCAGCAGCCCTAGAACTAGGGCAAGACGGTTGGACGTCATCGGGGACTCGAACCTTGTTGTGTCTCAAGCAAAAGGAGACTGGAAAGTCAAAGAAGAAAAGATGATGATGTATCACCAGACCTTGGACTTGTTAATTCCTCGGTTTGAGAAGCTAAACTTTGCTCATCTACTAAGAGATAACAACAGTTCGCAGATTCTTTAGCAACTCTATCTTCCATGATAGACATCCCATTCGAAGTCCGGATGCGTCCAGTCATCATTGACCAGAAATTTGCGCCAGCCTACGAGTTGATTGCTGCCATAGATGAGGTTCAGGGCGAAAACCCCTAGTACCACGACATTTGGAATTTCCTGGAGAAGGAAGCATACCCGCCGGGGGTAAATGGCAAGGATAAAAGGGCAATCAGAAGAATGGCTGTTCAGTTCATCATCTGTGAGGGTAAGCTGTATAAGAGAGGTCATCTGGGAATGCATAAGCTGTGTGTCGATACCGAAGAATCGAGCGCCTAATGGAGGCCATCCATGGAGGAGAATGCGGTGCGCATATGAACGGAGTAATGCTAGCACGGAAGATCCTCAGACAGGTTACTACTGGTCCACCATGGAGGAGGACTTGTATCGGTTTTTTCGGCGATGCCACAAGTGTCAAATTCATGCAAATCGCATGAACATTCCGCCGTCAAAGCTGTACAATATGACTTCGCCATGGCCATTTTTAGTCTGGGGAATTGATGTGATCGGGACCGTCACTCCGAAGGGGTCGAATGGGCATGAGTTCATCCTGGTCGCGATAGATTACTTCACGAAGTGGGTCGAGGCCCAATCTTATGCGGTGTTGAAGGCTTCGCATGTTGCAAAGTTTATCAGAAACAACATCATCTGTCGCTACGGAGTCCCAAACGAGATAATTTCAGATAACGGTTCCCACTTCAAGAAGGAAGTGGTTGACTTGTTGGAAAAATACAACGTGGCTTTTCATAAGTCGTCTACCTATCGGCCGCAAACCAATGGAGCGGTTGAGGCCGCCAACAAGAACATTAAACACATATTGCAGAAGATGGTAGAAACCTACCGGGATTGGCCAGATAAGCTGTCGTTTGCTCTGTAGGGCTACCGGACTTCAATCAGAACTTCTACTGGGGCAACTCCGTATTCATTAGTTAATGGGATGGAGGCCGTTCTACCTATCGAGATTGAGGTTCCATCATTGCGAGTATTGGCTGAGTGTCAAATAGCCGAAGCAGATTGGCAGCAGAGCAGGTTTGAGGAACTCATGCTCTTTGATGAGAGAAGACTAAAAGCACTGTACCATGTTCAAGGTTTCATCAGCGCAGAATTGCCCGGGCTTTTAACAAGAAAGTGAAGTCCAGGAATTTAAAGGAAGGAGATTTGGTACTCAAGGATAACCGAGCTCCCATCCACGACCCAAGAGGCAAGTTCAGACCTAATTGGACTGGCCCCTACTCATTAAGTCTATCTGTCTGGTCAGGAGGAGCTGTGGTTCTGATGGATCTAGATGGCCTGGAGTTCTCACAACCGATCAATATGGACAAGTTGAAGAAATTACCCTTGAGAGGCTCGCTAGGCCGAAAACCCGAAAGGGCGACCTAGGCAAAACTCAGAGCACAAAAAATTTGAAATATAAAAAACTGAGCTCGCAAGGTTGAAAACCCGCAAAGGGCGGCCTTGGCAAAAGTTAGAGCGTAAAAGGAGAGTGAAAACACCCGAGTGAACCCGAGCCTGAACTACGTAAGGCTTGATTCCCATCTTTAGGATACGTAGGCAACTTCATCTTGAAGTTCAGCCATAAACTTTTCCCTGTTCAACTTTGTCCATTTGATCATCTCAGTCATCTTTGTCTATCAGCATTCATCGTGATCTCCGGTGCAGTGCTATTCAGACTAGGGGCAATTTTCCGTTGCTATGCAGTGCTGCGGTACTATTCAGACTAGGGGCAACTTTCCAGTTGCTAGGATCCGGGGTTGTGCATCTCAGTGACAGATCTCAGGCGTGTCCAGTTCTGATCCATATCGAAAATGGTTTTGAAAAGTTTTAATAAAAGTTGACTTTGTTCAAATTAATCTTTTTATAACCTAGACCATTTTTGGACCAAAGCGGAAAATTTTCAGTACCACAACCTTCAATTTCATTGATTTCAATACAGAGTTTCCTGCTCTTACATACAAATTGAAGTTGCTTTTTATTACAATTCATAAAGAAAACTTGAAAGTACTGGTAAAGCAATAAATTCGGGGCATAGATAAGTCAGGTGTCCCTGCGCCCCCCCGAGCTGGTCGAAGCCTTTGATGCCAGCTGGGCCCAATCTGTGCCTCTTCATTGAGCCAATCCAAGCACTCGTCAGACAAAGTGCAACTGAAAGTGGGAGCAGGGTCAGGAGCTCTCTAGTCCTCCATGCTGCTGCATATCAGGCAAGCTGCGCACCTCGAACCGGAATGTGGCAGGATACTCTATCCCTCTGGCGGGCAAGTCTGATCATGACCAAACTGGCGCAGGAACCGGAACGGAAAGTAGAACACACAGTGGGTCAGACCAATCAACTGGATCCCGGTCTGCCGGGACATGCTATAGCTCATTGCCGGGAAATTCAGCCAAGGACAGCGCCAA
>JAPPVO010000002.1:93497334-93536776 GCA_030407325.1 Camellia japonica
GTCTGAATTTATGAGTTGTTGGGGTCTATGAGAAGGTAGTTAGTTGTTGGGGGTTGATCTAGAAGAAGAAATAAACCTAGAATAGAAGGGTTCTCCCACCCTGTCATTGGTCCTTTCTGGTGGCTCGAGTCAAGTCTTTTCTTCACCATTGTTTATTAGGGGATGGGCTCAGCTTACAAATCAAGACCCTTTTCAGTCTTGCTCTCTATTTTTTAATTTTTATTTATTATTATTTTTTTCTGCTGGAATAATAGTTTATGAAAAATATATATTTTTGTTAACTTTTGATGTTTGGCACCATAAAAAACAGATGTTAATACAAAATATTTTGAAAAAACTATTAATAAGCCTTATTTTAATTTAAATATTATTATTTAGTATTATCAATTTTCAATGTCGACAATTAAGGCTTTGTTTGGGAACAGACTTTTTTAATAATTTTTTTGATATATGATTAAAATATGAAGTAAAAAAATTAATATGTTTGTGATGACTTTTTATTTTTTATACTAAAAGATGTGCAAAAAGTAGAGAGAAATTTTTTTTTTGACTTTTTAATTTTTTTAATAATTTTTTAACTAAAAAAATCACTTACCAAACGAGGCCTAAATCTTATTTTTTAGGCCTTGGTTTGAATTAGCATCATGTTAATTAATTGCTAGGAAAATTTTAAAAGCAAATTGAACCATTATTGATTCTGGATTCTGGAATTGAGAACAACCTGTCCCCATGTGGATAGCATTGTCGTACTTGCTATTATACTTGTTTCGTAATTGCTATTATACTTATTTTAGTGTACGGAATTGAGATTGATTCTAATGGTCAATAAAATATTAAAAATGAAACAGGAAGAAAACCCTAATTATTTCAAAATTTACATAATTGGACATTCGTTAAATTTTTTACATGTTTGTTTGTTTTTTTTTTTTTATTAGCAAAAAGAAACTTTATTAATGAAAAAAGCAAGATACATGCGAAAACATACATCAATAAAGACGGGAAGTGCAAATAGCATCATAGTTGACCATACCGATCCCAACTAGGTTGGCACTGATACGGAAGCACAATCTCATACTAGCACTGAACCCAAAATTGGTGAGGAACCAATCAAAAGAACCAAAAAGAGATGAGAGGAAAATAACACAAAATCAGCACTTAACAACAATTAGCATCAAAACCAGCAACAAAGCAAACACTTAGCAACAAACCAACAATTAGCAACAACCCAATAGAACAATCCTTAGCATCACCAGCAAACCAACAATTAGTAGCAAACCTTAACAGTCCCTAAATAGCAGTAGTATAGCAACAACAATAATCCTTTGCTTCAGGCCATCAGCAGATCAGTAATTCAGCAATTCAGAAATTCAGGATCAAGACTAGTACCAAATAAAAGAAACTCAGCAAATCAGCTCCCCATTGAGGCTCCAAAACAACCACCAGTACCAACCCCAACCAGACACTGGATTTTTGCACAGTTCAGCCACAGACTAAAAATCAACTGCACCACAGACTAATAATCAGACTATTCCTTCACAGAAAGCTGAGGCAACCCATCCCAACTCACGAAGCAACCTTACAGCTCACCCCTAGAACCACCTCCCATACAGAATCTAATGTGTTCTATATTGAAGATAAAATCATTCACTGTGAAAATATGATCCTTAAACACTTCCTTGAACCACACGGCCAATCTAAACTTAATTAGATCAGTCACACCTACCACACTTGGGATAACATCCCTAAACAAGCATTCATTACGATGATTCCACAAAGACCACATTACAACCATTGGAATAGCCTTCCACATCACTCTTTTTTTTTTTTGCTAAGCCTCACCCATGTCTACCAATTAAGAATAGCCTCCATTGTGCCTGGTAGTGCACCTTGTACATCCCACCATCTTAGCATGAAAAATCTAGAAACCCTAGATGTTGATTTGTGATTATGTACCAATTTTAAGCAAAATATAACAATCCCAATCAAACAATCAAGAGAAAGAGACACAAAGATTTTACGTGGAAAAACTACAATTGGACACCTTCCAATTGTGATCAAAAAAACCACGGGCAACTGCCACAAGGCAATCCACTAAGAAGATTTAAAGGAATTACACAGGTATCACTCTCAATTATCTAGCGAATTCACAACGCCTAATTGAACCAGCCTCTATGTGCCTCTTCCAACCCCATCTTCAGCACGTAATTGTCTTTCTGATGAGCCACTCCGGATTCCACCAAAGCTTCAGGCTCGAATTCTTCAGAATTCACAACTGAAGAACAACTCTCTCTTTTGTATATAACAAACAAACCTTTGATGTACTTTCTTTAAACCATGAGTTGAATACTCAATAAAACATCAAAGAAAAAAATAACAAAATATCCCCAGATATAAACCTTTAAGAACCAAAAAGAAGATCTGGAGGACTTCAATCAATTACTTAGTTTTGGGAGAAAACCAAGTATTTATAGAGAACCAAAAGTAATCCTAGATTGGGAAGAAAACAAACTCCTTGAGAAATCCGGATTCTAAGGCTCGCTCGAGCGAAGCTTTCCTGGCTCGAGCGAGGAGAGTAATTTTCATGATTTCTACTAGTGCCTTGGCTCGAGCGACGGATCCTTGGCTCGAGCGAGAAATACACTTCTTCAGGTTTTTGTATGGACGCAATCCTTGGCTCGAGCGAGAAATCCTTGGATCGAGCGAGCAAACCTTCGCTCGAGCGAGCTATTCTTGGCTCGAGCGACCAATGGCAGACATGCAATTTTGAATGCAATTTTGAATGCAATTTTGCATTTTGCTTCGGCCGCGAGCTGACCGGGCCCGTAATAATCAGCGAAGTGGCAATCTTGAAAGCATTAACATCACAAACTTCTCTGCATGGCTCGATTCGGGTTTTGGATTTGCATCTAATAAACTCATAGCCTCACTGAAATAAAAGTGCGAAAATAAATACATCTGAAAGGAGTTTTGTCAAACGGGGTTGCCAAGAATAAAAACCTAACAATCTCCCCCTTTGGCAATGCCGTGACAAAACACATCTAACAAATAAAATCCTTATCACCCCAACCCATTACAGCCAACAAACGCAAACTTCTTTCTCAAGGTCAGAATCTGCAAAACAGCTATGAGTGCCACAATCTCCAAAACAACTACTAGTCCCACAAGAGTATATGAAAAAAATAATATAAGACTATCTTGAAACATGAGATAGAAAACATGAATAAAAACGACTTGGAGATTTTAAGAACATGCAGCATGAAAACCTGAAAACTAAGACACATGCACCAGACACATGGCATGAATACATGAAATCCTAAGACACATGAAAAACAACTTTCTCCCCTCAAACAACAAAAGCAAGATCATAAACACACAAGCAAGATATGATGATGTAAATATCAGGAGCATGCAAGAATGCAAGCAACAAAAGCCAAGCTTCCTTATCAAACAAATCAAAGTAATCATGCGAACAAACTTTTGTAACAATAAACCAAACTCCCCCTCACTAAAAACAACCACACACACTGAAAACAGTGAACAAGAAGAAAAACGACAAAAAATAATATGGTGAAGCAAGCAAGGAATTTTAGATTTGTACCTTAAAACACACAAGACTATCCAAGAAGCACAATTACTTGAAAACAAAATGTGCACAGCCTCTAGAAGATTCCTCATAAAAGAAAGTGATGCATTATGTGAAAAGCATAGATCCCATGATAAAAGTGTGTGTGTGACTCTTGAAGTTCGACAAACACTAGATTCAATCCTAGTAGTGATATGAAAGCTGGACCTCTGACAAGAGAATCTAAGCATAACTAAGGAAAGTCAAACCATTAGGAATCAAGGGGTATTTGGTGAGTAAAGGCGGAGGCTCCCCCTCAATCAATGAATCTTTTTCTTTCTTTCTTTCTTTTGTATTTTTTCTTTCTTATGCATATTTTTTTCTTTCTTTTGCATATTTTTTCTTTTTCTTTTTCTTTTTCTTTTGCACAATCATTGGCGGTTGACACGCTCAAGAGTATGGAAACCGAACCAGAGAAGCATGGATATAATAAGGATGGCCTGGTTGGTGACTCTGAGGTTGCCTTTTCCTCATGGCTGGACTACAAAGAACAGAGGGGAAAGCCGTGGAGATGCAAAAAGATGGAAGGTGGTTAAGAGACTCAACATCACCCATGATATGCTAGTATTGGTCAATTCCTGTAGAAAAGCAAAAGATACAATGCTAGAAGTCCATAGAGAAAAATAATCACTAAGGCGGAAGACTCCGATATTTGCTAATCCAAGAGTGTGTACAGAATGAGACATACTAATCAAAGAACATACACTCCAAAATGAGTAATGACCACAGAAAGCACACACATATTAACATGTAATGGTTATTCTCATCAATTCCAATATGCACCAAGGACATCTCAAAAATTCAAGCTTGCAAAACCATACTAAGAAAATCTTTTTGGGGTTTTTTTTTTTTTTCTTTTTCTAACAAAGCAAGACAAAAAAAAACAAACATTCACACATTTTTATTTTATCATTAAAAAAAAAACACAGAGACCCAAAAAAAACTAAAAAGAGAAAACACATTAACACAAGTCAAGTTTTCTTACCCAAATCTTTTTGGTCTTAACAAAATCAGGTCTAGCGGTCTTGGTAAATGTCATGGTGTTGTGAACACCCTCATGAATCTTGGTATTCCGCCTAGACAAGTAAGGTTGTTTCCTAACCCAAAAAGTATTCGAATTTCTACCCTTTTGAGACACTCTCCCATGCAACTTATAACAAAAAGAGCGAATATGGCCATGCATACCACAATGATGACAAATAAAAACATGGTGTACCTTCTTTTTTTTTACCTTACCAACTCTAGGGAGTTTGAGAAGTCTTTCCTCTTGTTGAATCTTTTGTCCTCCCTTTCCTTGAGTTCTTGTATCATGAGATGTGGAAGCACTTTGTTTTTGCTCTCTCTTATCTCCAAAGCCAATGCCACTCTTGTCTGAACAGATTTGTTGAGACCCAATGATATCCTCCAAAGTCTTTGATCCTTTGTTCCAAAGACCAATGGTAACCATGGCACACTTGAGCTCTTCCTCTTTCTTGATCATTAGTTCTTCCAAGGCAACTTGTGACATCTCGAGAGATTCAATCTTTTCTTCATACATGGCATGAGTTTCCTGTAGCTCATCCCTCTCTGTCTCACAAGTCAACAATTTTGCACAAAGAACTTGTTGATCATCAGCTATCTTGATGGCATTGATCCTGGCCTCGGAAATCTCCTCCTTAAGTTTGACATTCTCACTTTCACATGCTTTGAGTTTCTTTGTGAGTTTGTCATTCAATTTGAATAAATTAAGAGACTCTTTATACAGCTTTTCATAGGCTTGCTCAAGCTCTTCATGATCACTCTCCGAAGATTCATCATCAGAGGTATTCTCAACTGACCTCTTCGAAGACTCTGTTTGTCCTTCAGCTTCGGAAGCCGCCGTGATAGCAAGGAATTGTTTATGTCCCTCTTCACTTTGATCTTCATTGTCACTATCATCTTCATTAGATTCTGATTCATCATCCCAAGTGACAGCGAGGGCTTTCTTTTTCTTCAAACGCGTAGGGCATTCTTGAGCAAAGTGGCCAAAACCTTGGCATTTATAACATTGGACTCTTTCAGAGTTCCCTTGTATCTTTCCTTTCTCTTCTTGGCTATAGAATTAATTTTGAGTTTATCTTTGCCTTTAAATTTATGAGCATGAGTAGAGTCCAAAAGATTAGGATTCGTTTTCAAAAAAGATTTTTTAAATTGTTTAACAAAAGCATCCATAATCTTGGAGTCTATCTCACAGTCCTCATCAGAATCCTCCACCACTTTATGAGCACTACTAAAAGCAACATCTTTTTGTTTCTTTTTGAAATTTCTATGTGCCTCATAAGTTTGGAGATTTCCAACCAACTGATCTAGCTTGAGGCTGTCAACATCTTGAGCCTCCTCAATGGCCGTAACTTTTGGTTGGAACCGATCAGGCAAGGATCTCAAAATTTTTCCTACAATCTTGGATTCCGGTATTTTTTCACCTAAATTGAAGCTGGAATTTACAATGTCACTCAACTTCGCATAAAATTCATCAAAGGTCTCACTATCTTTCATATAAAGGTTTTCGAAACTAGATGTGAGCCTTTGAAGTTTTGAGCATTTAACCGAAGGAGTGCCCTCATGAATAGTTTGTAAGATATCCCAAGCCTCTTTTGCGATTTCACAATTACAAATACGGCTAAACTCTTCAGGTGTGACAGCGCAAAAGAGAGAATTGATAGCTTTACTATTCCAGCTACTATTTTGGTAATCAGTTGTGTCCCACTTATCAATTGGTTTGGGGAAAGTTACTCCATCAACAGTAATAGTTGGTTCAGTCCACCCATTCATGACGGATTGCCAAACTTTTTCATCAATAGATTTTAAAAAAGATCTCATCCGAGCTTTCCAAAAAGAATAATTGGATCCGTCAAGTAGGGGTGGTCGAACCATAGAATTTCCCTCACGAATTGAATCCATTATCACAAATCAAACAAGATCACGTTCTAAAAAAAAATAGAGCGTTCAAAAAGAATTTTTTTTTTTAAAAAATAGAACGACCCGCTCTGATACCAATTGAAAAATCTAGAAACCCTAGATGTTGATTTGTGATTATGTACCAATTTTAAGCAAAATATAACAATCCCAATCAAACAATCAAGAGAAAGAGACACAAAGATTTTACGTGGAAAAACTACAATTGGACACCTTCCAATTGTGATCAAAAAAACCACGGGCAACTGCCACAAGACAATCCACTAAGAAGATTTAAAGGAATTACACAGGTATCACTCTCAATTATCTAGCGAATTCACAACGCCTAATTGAACCAACCTTTATGTGCCTCTTCCAACCCCATCTTCAGCACGGAATTGTCTTTCTGATGAGCCACTCCGGATTCCACCAAAGCTTCAGGCTCGAATTCTTCAGAATTCACAACTGAAGAACAACTCTCTCTTTTGTGTATAACAAACAAACCTTTGATGTACTCTCTTTAAACCATGAGTTGAATACTCAATAAAACATCAAAGAAAAAAATAACAAAATATCCCCAGATATAAACCTTTAAGAACCAAAAAGAAGATCTGGAGGACTTCAATCAATTACTTAGTTTTGGGAGAAAACCAAGTATTTATAGAGAACCAAAAGTAATCCTAGATTGGGAAGAAAACAAACTCCTTGAGAAATCCGGATTTTGAGGCTCGCTCGAGCGAAGCTTTCCTGGCTCGAGCGAGGAGAGTAATTTTCATGATTTCTACTAGTGCCTTGGCTCGAGCGACGGATCCTTGGCTCGAGCGAGGAATACACTTCTTCAGGTTTTTGTATGGACGCAATCCTTGGCTCGAGCGAGAAATCCTTGGATCGAGCGAGCAAACCTTCGCTCGAGCGAGCTTTTCTTGGCTCGAGCGACCAATGGCAGACATGCAATTTTAAATGCAATTTTGAATGCAATTTTGTATTTTGCTTCGGCCGCGAGCTGACCGGGCCCGTAATAATTAGCGAAGTGGCAATCTTGAAAGCATTAACATCACAAACTTCTCTGCATGGCTCGATTCGGGTTTTGGATTTGCATCTAATAAACTCATAGCCTCACTGAAATAAAAGTGCGAAAATAAATACATCTGAAAGGAGTTTTGTCAAACGGGGTTGCCAAGAATAAAAACCTAACATAGCATTTTTGACCACACTCTCCAAGCAACTGGACATGACAGTAATACATGGTTAATTAACTCATCCACTGATTTGCACAAACTGCAGACTGATGATGTATTAGCAGACACAATACCAATCTGGATGAGAAAGTCTGCTGCTTTTAACCTTCCTTTCCAGGCAAGCCAACCAAAAAATTGAACTCTAGGAGAAATGTACTTGACCCAAATCCTTTTACGTATTGATTTGAGGCTACCAAAACCACTTGCCGTAAATTTATAGACAGATTCAACAGTAAAATTTCCAGATGTAGAAGCATCTCATACTAGAGTATCATTTGTGGATGGCCTCATAACAGGACCTGCCCCTAACTGGCTTACCAATCTAGTGGCCTCCACTTTTTCCCAATCACATAATTCCCTTCTGAACTAAAACAACCACTCACCGGTTTCGTCATTCCTTTTCGCCATTGCATATAGAGACTCTCCCTTATTAACTACCAATCTATACAAGAGTGGGAATTCATCTTTGAGACATAAGTTATCACACCATTTATCAACCCAGAAATTCACTCTATGTCCATTACCCACTTTCACCTTACAATTTTTCCAGATAAAACTCCAACAGTCTGCTATTCTGTTCAGTTCCTGAAACTATATCCTTCCAGAATTTAGAGCACCTGCTTATTCGGTTAGTTAAAGGCCACCAATTCCCTCATCTATCCTATATTTACTACAAATGATTCTTCTCCACAATGCTTTGCTCTCCACCTTGAACCTCCACCACCATTTCAATAAAAGGCAATCATTGACCTCTTTAACTCTCCTCACCTCTAATCCCTCTTGCTCAACAGGTTGGGATACTTCCTTCCAGTTTACAAGGTGGACTTTCTTTTTTACTTCAGACCCTCCCCAAAGGAATGAGGCCTGAAGCTTATCCAGCTCTCTACTAACCCCCTGGGGAAATTTATACAAAGACAAATAGTATATAGGCAATGAAGAAAGAACATATTTTTATTAAAGTAAGCCTCCCTGTTAATGAAAGTAATTTCCTTTTCCAACTTGCCAATTTGCTTCTAACTTTGTCCAACACAAGTCTCCAAAATGCTTTTCTATTAGGGTTGGCACCCACCAGTAGACCTAAGTAGTGAAAAGGCAGACTTTTAACTTTGCAATTTAGCACTGATGCATACTCATTCAATTCTTCAATTGGAACACCCATCCCACTAACTACACTTTTATGGTAGTTTATCCTCAAACCAGATAGCATCTCAAAACAACTCAGAATCCTCTTCACATTACTAACTTCGAAGACATCAGCTTCACACAATATTAATGTATCATCTGCCAACTGAAGGCGAGTAAGAACTATCCCACCTGAGCCAATCTGCACCCCTAATATCAACTCCAAATCCAAGGCTCTAGACATTAAAATGCTTAAACCCACTGCTACTATATTAAACAGGAAAGGAGACAGAGAGTCCCCTTGTCTAAGCCCTTTTTGTGGACTAAATTCATCAGTAGGTTCTCCATTAACCAGCACAGATAATTTAGAGGAGGTAATACACTCCTTAATCCATCCCACCCACTTTTCTCTAAACCCAAAATTTTTCATCATTGAAAATAGAAAGTCCCAATTCAATGAGTCATAGGCTTTCTCAAAGTCTAGCTTTATGATCAAATCTCTTTTCCTAGATTTCTTCCAACTATCAACAACCTCATTAACCACCAACACTCCATATAGTATGTTTCTTCCTCCAATAAAAGCTGATTGATTTTCACTAATGATTTGAGGAATCGTTGCCTTCAACCTGAATGATAAGACCTTAGCAAGAATTTTATAAAGTGAACCAACCAAACTAATAGGTTTATAATCAGCTAAACCCGCAGGGTTCTCCTTTTTAGGGACCAAAGTAATGAAGGAACTATTAATCTCTTTAACCAACTTACTGTTTTTATGAAATTCAGCCATGAAATTGAGCACATCAGTCTTCATAACCTTCCACAACTTATGAATACAAACCAAATTAAACCCATTAGGGCCAGGAGCCTTATTACCATCACAATCCTTAACAGCCGACCTTATCTCTGCCTTAGAAAATTCTGCTTCCAATAATTCAAAAAATGGGCTGTCCCTCACTGACTTGAATGATCCCTCCAATATAGGTCTAGATTTCCACACCTCAGTGAATAATTTTTGAAAGTAAGATTGAACCTCTTGCTTAACTCTGCCAGGGTCATCAAATACCACATCCCCAACAGTTAAAGAATTAATTTCATTCCTCCATTGTCTACACTTAACTACCACATGGAAATATCTTGTGTTTTTATCACCATTCAAATTCCAATTCAGTCTTGATTTCTGCAACCACACCCATTCCACCATTTTATTTAATCTGTATGCTTCAAGTCTAACCTCTCTTCTTCTTGCTTTTTCTGCCTCTACAAGCTCTCTTTCCTCAACTTTTAGATCAATCATATGCAGCTCATCCTGTGCTTGCTTCAATTTAGTATTAATGTGGACTCGCCTTTTTTTGTGCCCCCTTTCAGAAGGTTTGAAATGAAAGACCTCATAGTTCGGACTCCCGCGGTTCTGAATCTAGTCTCACAAGTGCAATGTGAAACAGATAAATACCAAAGAGTCTAAATCCGGCAAATCGTTTTGAAAAATTGATTTTAAGTCAAAAGTGCCAAAATTAGACTGCTTTGCTAGATACAGAGTCGCCACCTAAATATTTTGTTTTTGAAAAAATTTAGGAAACCCTGACTCGTGCCGAAGGCCACGTGTTTGTCATCACCAAAGTTGCGTCGACTCAGGAACTTAGGTACGAGAGGGAAAGGTCCTAAAATGAGCAGCCCCTGCTCGCCCCGATCAAAGATCGGCCTCTACTAATCATGATATGATGTTTTATAAACATTATGTGCTCTTATTCCGGTTATTAAACTAACTTTACTACGTGATGCGCACAAGCAAGTATAGACTAGTTTGCTCAATTTGGAGCAATTCAACTCATGTTTGTTTGCGAAAAATGATTTGAATTTTCCACCCTCAAGTGGGCTTAAAGATGCGGGTTTTGCCACCAAACATAGTGGGCTTAAAACATGATTTGTCACTCAACAAAGTGGGCTTAAAACATACATTCTTTGAATTGTTCTAATTCAAACAACAAGCCTTCATCCACAGGCATTCATGCGGTTTAGCATTTAAGCACATAGTCTTATGGCAAGCATACTAATCATGGCAACATAGCAATCGCACTCATGCAAGTATGGTAAAGCATAAAAACTCACCGAGTACTCCGAGTCAAAACAGAAACTAGTTAGAAAGATGCATGATCCTAACTATGTTAAGTGTTTAATGCAATGCATGCGATAATGCAATTAATAGGCTTGGCTACTAATATGGCATATGGATCAATTTGAACAACATGCGCTTAAACACGTATTCAAAGAAGATATTGAAATCGCAATGCATTTTGAATGATACGCCGAGCCTCGGTGCATGCAATACGAATGAATGGATGTAAGCATGTGATATGCTAAGTAAAACATGACATTAATCTAACGATTAAAAGCGATTAAATAAAAAGGAGAAAGACGTGGGATTGGAAGACATACACACACGCACGCACACTTATTACAACATTACGTCCTCGCGAAGGAGGGTCTGAATGAATAAGAGCTAAGCTAATCTAAGCTAATTAGACTAAACTAATTTAGACTAATTATTACAAATCAAATGAATAACTAGAGAACTAATTACTAATTATTACAACACTTTAACTAATTAGCAACAAATTAATTAAATTACAACACAAATACTAATAAACTAAGCAATTAACATATTAAACTATGCTGCCACTGCTCCGCCTCGGGAAATGGAGCATGCACATGCTCGGTTTTCGCTCGGGAAGACCTCTGTTTTGCTCTTGAAAGGCTCTGTTTGCAGGGTTTAGCACACTTCAGAACTTTTCTACTCCACCTTACCAAATCGTTGCTGAGGTTTACACCAGTGGCCTGCCGACCATGGATGGCTGTTGCCGGCCCTTTGTCGGCCAAAAATGTGCACTGCCGGCCAGAAATGAGACACTGCCGGCCATGGATGAGGCACTGCCAGGCATTGACGCTCTGGGTCACCATGTAGCAACAGAGCACAAACAGAGCAAAAAGGGGATTTTTCCAAGGGTTGTCTGCACACCCTTTCTCTCTTTTTATGGGGAAATCAAAGGAGAGACAAGATTTGGTTCACAAAACCACCAATCAAGCAATTTCATTGCATGATGGCTTGTGAAACTAATTGTGCAAGTTCAATAAATGCAAAAACAAGACTCAAAATGTCCATCACCCTATCATGCATGATCAAGGGCAATGGAGACCTAGGAAAATGGCACATTTCATCATTATTGAGTATGAAATGTTCCATTTGTCTTGTGTTCAAATTAACGTCCGATTTGAACACATGCAATGCAACACAAAGACATGCTTATTTTGTCACTTTTACTTGTCAATTTTGTTTACACATTTTAATTACCAAACCATTCATTAATCAATTTGTCCATTAGTGAGTATCCTCTAAGGTGAAGGAAATGTCAACCAAGGGATAATGTAAGGCAAGAGAGAGATCATGCCTTTGATAGTGAACCCTCAAAGAGGATTAAACCATTGAGCATGACCTCAATCTTAAGCTTAAAGGATCCCAAGTTTGAAAGAACCCTCAAAAGAAAATGAAAGAGTGAAGCAAAGAGGGAGGTTACAGAGATTTAAGTGCTGAAATTGAGTGATAAAAGCACTAAAAACATGCAACCAACTCAAACCAATGAGAGTTAAATCCTTAAAACACTAAGCTAAGGAACTAACACTACAACCATGCCGTGCAAGGCTCAAATGAAACAAACAACCAAAAATAGAGGCAAAACAACCCTAAATATGGTCTAAAACATGTTGGACTCATGACACAAAAAGCCAAAACATTAAGCTAATGCATAGGGTTGCATTACAACTATGCAAAACAAGACTCAAACAAATTAACTAGCCCAAAACAGAGCTAAAACAGGTTAAAATAGAGCCTAAAACATGCTAGACTTGAGCGACAAAAAGCTAAAACATTAAGCTAATACATGAGGCTAACTAGGCATGCAAATAAGACACAAGGAGGGGAGGCTAACCCCTCCAATTTTGGACTTCAAAATGAGTTTTTTTACCACTGAAAAATCTCTGAAATTCAGTGGTTAAGAGGCCCAAAAAAGTTGGTTTAAAAGTGATGAACAAAGGCACAAAAACCTTTACAAGCAAAGAAGGAAGAAAGGGGAGCCACCCCTTAACTGAAAATGGCCTCAAACCACTACTTTTAGGCCACAAAAATAGAGTTTTTTGCAGTCCAAAGGCAGGCCAAAAACAGTCCAAAAATAGTGGAAAGAGATAAGAAAACAATTGTGCAAAATAAGCTTAAAAGGAGAGTGCTATACCTCTTGAAGCCAAGACACAATTGAGGCAATAAATCAAGCCAAGACCACCTTATAGAGCTCAAAGAGGGTCCTAAGTAATCTCAGCCCAAAGATAAGCAACTTTGGTTAAGGGTTGATAGGCAAACTTGAAGTGTATGTACACTTGTATACACAAAAGTTCAAGAGAGAGAGAGAGAGAATTGTAGAGAGAGAGGCTCCCAAAATTTTTTCAACCTTGAAAACAATAGATAAGGTCCTCTATATATAGAAAAAAGTGGCTTGAGGTCGAAAATATCCATATAGGACAGCTGGAGCAGTGTGAAAACAGCTGGAGGAAAATATATGCACAAAAACTGATTTTTGACACCAATGGCCGGCCGGCCAGTGATGGCTGGCAAACTTCATCAATGGCCGGCACATGGCTGGAAAACCTCCCCCGTGGCCAGTACATGGCCGGCAAACCTGATTCAGTGGCTGGCCAGAAAATTTGCTTTTTGGGGCCGACTTCAAATGGGCATATCTCCTTCATCCGGACTCCTTTGCAGGTCATTCTTGAGTCTAAATTGAAGCCCCAGAAGTATTATTTCCAATGGTGTCAGCCTCACATCAAAATTCTAAGTGTGCAAAAAGATATGCCTATTTTAGTGAGGACTGCTCAGTTTTGGTCCTAACCGGATGGATGCCTAACTTCAACCAGTCACATCTCCCTCATCCAGACTCGGGTTTAGGAGATTCTTGAATGTCAAATGAAGCCCCAGAAGTCCAATTTCCAATGGTGGTGGCCTCACAACTAAAGTCCAAGTATACAAAAGGATAGGCCTGATTTAGCGAGGGCTGCTCGACCCTTTCTTAACGGTTCATGCCCAACTTCTTCCCCAACTAGGTTTCTTCCCTCCATTCTTATTTTCTTTAACTCCAAACCTCTAAATAAGATGTTTTGAAAGATTTTTCAAAGAGTTCACATCTCTTTCATTTATTTCCGCTTTGTCCTTGCTCGGTTTACTGAAAAGTGCAACATTTAATGAAATGCGAGCCTCGGAACATCGCAGAAGCATTTTCAAAAATACTTTGAAAGAGCGGGTTTTAAGGTCTAAAATATTTTTGTTCAAAAAAGTTTTGGTCCAAAATGGGGTATAAGGTTGGGATTTAGAGCTCCTCTTGCCGAAGAAATCGAACCTTTGCACAACGTAGCCTTTATCCTCGAGCAATCAACCTGAGGCCCCCAAGTCTTAAGGGCGGTCAAAAATGGGGTGTCTACAATTAACATTACCAAATACATCTTTATTCCACTGTTAAAGAGCTATTTTCAACTCTTTCATCTTCTTAAATAATCTGTAACCAGCCCATCCTTCCACATTATGTTCCAACCACCACTTTTCCACAAAAAGTAGGAAATTTGGGTGTAATGTCCATGCATTTAAAAACCTAAAGGGCCTAGGGCCCCAATCTCTCTCATCATTCATTAAAAGCAGAGGACTATGATCAGACAGTGCTCGAGGTAACCCCTACAACCTCAGATTAAATGATTCCAACCATTTTGGATCCACAAGAACCCTGTCAATTCTGCTCTATTTTCCCCCATCCCTTGCATTACACCACGTGTACCTTCTACCTAAAAGGGGCAAGTCATTCACCTCAGATTTATCAATAAATTCATTCAACTCCTTCATATCCTTCTCCCTCCTAGAACATCCTTTTCTCTCACCAATGCTTCTAATTTCATTGAAATCACTCCCTAAGCACCATGAATTAGAAAAGTCCTCTTTTAGCTTCAGTAGACACTCCCATAATTTCCCTCTTGGTCCCACTTCATTTGGTGCATATAGATTAACTATATCACAATCAAAAAAGAAAAATAGAGTACCAGATAAAAGGATAAATCTTCTACTACAACAACAACTAGAAACCTGAAACATTCCTGGATCCCATATGCATAAAAGGCCACCGGTAGTTCCATTAGCATCCACACACATGAAGTCCATCCTCTTCCTAGCCCATAATTCCTTTACCTCATTTTCTGACATTGATGCTTTCTTGGTCTCCTGGAATAAGGCAATGTCAATTTCTCTAGCTTTCAACATATTTTTTATTTTACTCATTTTTTCCTTCTTACCCAAACCCCTTACATTCCATGATAGTAACTTCATCATAGACCATTGAGACTGACCTCTGACCCCCCAAAAGCTGCAGATTAAACTACAGCACCAATACCCCTCCTATTCTTTCTCTATCCTTTACCTCTAGATCAATAATTTTAGCCAACACTTCCTCTTCATTGCCTTTGTAATTTACCCCCAATAATTTTCCCACTTGTAGAGTTTCTTGAGCCTCTTTAAGCATACTTCTGTCTCTGGCCACTCCAGAAGCAGTTGATGTTGAAGAAGACACTACCGCAGCTGTTGCTCTCCATATTGCCCCTTTTGGACCCAGTTTACTTGATAAAGCTCCTTTGTGGCCATATCTTTTTGCAAGGCCGAGATAACCCTTTTGCATCTCTTTAATCTTCTTCCCACTTGATTTTCTAACAAATCTCTTCTTTCCTTCTTTCTTCTGTGACTCTTTACTTAAACATACTTCATCGACATGGGTGTGTGACATGTCTGAATTGATCATCCTCGGCCCTAAAACACTCAAAAGTCCACACTGAAAATTAGGCTTCAAGCCATGGGCTTGCACCTCTACCCCTTTCTACTTAATGTGTAACCCATCTCTTAGGCCCACCTTATTACTCAGGCCCAGTTCCATCTCTAACTCCACCCCAGGTTTAAGTAAACTAGAGTCACTTAAACTTCTAACAAAACCCTGCGTGCCAACTTGATCAACACTTTTCTGACATACCAACTCCCAGCTGTTACTTATGTTCCCAGTTGCCTTCATTATTCCTATTGCCCTTCCCTCGAGCTCATTGCTAGCTGACTCTACCACCACCGTTTCAGTTCTCCCAGGTAACTCCTTATCTGCCTCATCACTCTTCCTCTCTCCACCTGTTGCACCTCTTTTTGACACGTCTTCAGCCTGGACCCTCTCCCTTACTGACTCTACAACCCAGTCATCATCTTCTACTTCCTCTTCTCTGGCAATGATCCCAATTCCCATATTCTCACCATTGTTTGTACTGCAAATTTCTTTCCCACCAGTCTTCTTACTACAATTACATCTCCCTACCATACTATCTGTTGACTCATATTGTTGTTCCCATACTCTCACAGGATGAGAAGATCCTTTGCAAACCAAATTAATAGCTTTATTGATTGGCTCCATACACCTGGTTACAATTTGAATCTTTGCACAATCAAATGATGCTGGGTTGCATAAGTCACCGTCAATACAGATAACTTCCCCCCAAATATTCCCAATTCTATTTAAAGTGGTTCTATTTCATAGATTCCATGGTAGTCTATAGCAACATAACCACACCTTTCTTTCTGTGACTCTAACAATATCTGGTTCCACTCCACTACGTCCTCACACCAATTCTCCACCCACTTCTTAATGGTCCCCATATTTGCTATCCTTTTCTCCTTGGATTTAAAGGTTATCAACACATTTCTGCCTCCACCATCCCTAACCAATACATCCTTCATGCCCCTCTCCTGAATTTCTGCTTTAAGTTTAATGTTGGCATACTCTGGTTTAAGATGTACCATAACACTGTCATATAGCCATCCATTTCCTATTTCCTCTGCCTGGATTGTAACGACTCCTTCTTCCCTGATGCTAGTGTTCTTAGTGACCTCTGCATAAGATCTAAGTCTTGATACTGGCTTCCACACACTGCTTCCACCTCTACCATTATTGAGGGTACCTTTTGGGTTATGCTGATTGTGCCCTATCTCTCCCATACACTCCTTCCCATAGTCTGCATACTTCACTACAAGTTTCTTATTCTCCACCCAAATCCCATTTGCCTTCTGCACTGCTACTTCTACTGCCACTTCACAATCATATCTAACAAAAGCAAATCTAGTGTTCCTTACTATCCTCCGCTTCTGTGGGATGTATACATTCTTCACCACTCCAAACTTCCTGAAAATGTGGAACACTATCTTCGAATTCATAGAACTGGGTAGATCATCCACAAATATTGTGAATAGTCTTGTATTAGCTTCCTTTCTCTAACCTCCTAGTCTTCCTCTCCGATGCAACACAAGGATCCATCCTTCTTGTCTTCCTTTCTCCATGAGTTTTCTTTCATGTGCTATTCGTTAGAATTAGGAGTTTTTAGTTTAATTTTTTACATGTATGTTTTAGAATAGTGACAAATGTCATAAAATTATTATTTTTAATTACAAATTTTAACTAAATAAAATTGAATTTAAAATGTATGGACTAAATTGTTTGAATTAAAATAATAAGGATCAAAATAAAATTTAATTCAAACTATAAATTTCTTAATTTCTTTCTTGATAGCAACTGTTAAACCTTTTTTTTTTCATTGAATTTTGTGTTAGTGAATATTTTTTGATTATTTGTTTAAGTTTTGTACTTTTTAAGTGTTTCTAAGCTAAAAATCATTAAAACAAAATTAAAAGTTGGGATTTTTTTTTATTTTTTACTTATACAACTTCAATATATGAATATTTTCGAAAGAGGCAAAACTTGTGAGTATTACAAGTCAATACATATTGAGACCATGAGGTGTATTTTTGGAATTTGGAAATGCAACAAATATGGATTAGAAGATCCACAAGGGATATATATCTATCTATTAGGTGAGCTTGTTTTGGTCTACATTATCCTCCGGATTGAACACCCAAAATAGTAAGTTTCTATTTTTGGGTCTTTATGATTTTATATGCCTCTATTATTATGTGGCTCCGCTATGTAGCTCGAATCTTCATTGGCTCGAGAGGCCTGAATTTGTTTTTTCACTCAATTTTCTGCTGCTGTGCTCAAATTACACCCAGACATTTCATTCTCTCTCTCTCTCTCTCTCTCTCTCTCTCCCTCTCTCTCATCACTGTCTTTTTCTTTCATCTTCTTCAACTTCTTCCTTTGTTCTCTCCATCTCTCAACATATTGAACTGCTTAGCAAGATCATATTTCCTTCCTTCAAATTTCCAACACACCTAATCATTCAAAAAAAAAAAAATTTAATAAAAATAACCGATCCAATAACTTCCATGACAACAAATATATAGGTTTTAGAAACAAATACTCCATAAAAACTGAAACCCACCAAGTGTGTGGTGGACCGATTCATCGCTCCAACATAGCTTGCGCCGGATTGGGATATCAACTTGATGAGCTTGAAACGCTCCGAGCCGTAGTACCCGCTAATGGTGGCGACAATTGATCCCATGCATCGAATGAGAAAATGTATGAACTCTGTAAGATGAATATTATAACAAATTTTTTTTTTTGGGTATAAATCTGAATATAACAACAGACTCACAAATTGCACATACATATACATACATACAGACTCAAATAAAATCAAATATATGTAAAATAAGTTGAAAATTCTCCAAAATTAGGCATCAAAAATCCCAAGCCAAACCCTACCCACAAATCCCATTTCCAATTTCGTTCCAGAAATCTCATCATTGCACAAAATCAGCAAACACAGAGAGAGAGAGAGAGAGAAGAGAGAGAGAGAGAGAGAGAGAGAGAGAATGACAAGCCATTGAAGTCCATATTCGAAGAGACCCATTGAAGTCCAGATCTACGGGTATACACAGATCTGTCATAAATCCGTTCCTCATTTCTCATTTTCTCCTTCTCTCATTTTCCCATTTTCTTCTTCTGCTTCTGTCATATGTTTCAGAGAAAAACAGAGGGGGAAGAGGAAAAAAAAGGAAAAAAGTGAAAGAAAAAAAAAAAACTACCCACAACGATGTCGTTTTGGGCAGTCGAGCCATTTGGGTCAATGGCATTTCGAGCTACGAAACATTTCTCATTATTATGTGGGCAATTATAGACACGTTGGCCATCGTCTAAAGAAGAAAAACAAAGTCTAGATGTTACCTAAATGATCACACTCCTTACCAGAAAAAAAAAAATTGAAATCAGATTGTTATCATGGACTTGATATTATTATCTAATCATGTATGTATTTTATTATATAAAATAATTTGAGTTGAATAAAATAATTATATTTACATAGTAGAATTCATCCTCTTATATAGTTTTTAATTATTCAATTATAGTTAAATACTAAAACCAGCTAAAATATTTATAAGATTTTGATGGTCCGTATGCTTTTTTTTTTTTGTTACAGGAAATGTAATAACCTCGACCTGTGATTAACAGCTAAATTGTGATTAAGAATGCCTAATAAGTAATTAGGAGGAAATTTTGTGTTAATTGCATGTGTTATACATTACACATTATTTGCATCTATATATGTCTGTCGTAGAAATATCTATTTGTGTTTTTGTCTTGTTTTGCGAATTGAAGGCCTTATCAACATCTGATTACGAAATTGACTTAATTTCTGTATTATTTGGAATTTTTAGAATTTTATGGTAGGTTTAATTGAAATTTGATTCGAAACAAATTAATTAGGATAATTAATGCCAATTTGATTAGTTTAGACCAAGCTTGATTAGCCAACACTAAACCAAGCCTATACAAGGCTTCTTTGACTCTAGACTCTCAAATTATATCTACACTCATCTTCATTGACATAAAAAATGTGGGGAGAGAGAGAGAGAAGAGAGAGAGAGAGAGAGAGAGAGAGAAGAACACATTGAACTCAAAAGAGGATAGAAAGTATTTGGAAGGAACTTTGGACATTTGGCCTCCTAGCTCAAAGAATTTAGCATTCTAGAACTCAATTGAGCACCTAAGGTAAGAATTCAAGCCTTTAGTTGTGTACTTGAGCCATCTAATGCATAGATTCAAGAGGTTTAAGTGTTTGAGTACGAGATTTGAGCTAAAAGATGAAGAATTTAAGGCATACCATACATGCATGCATAATTTATGGATTTTGAGGTTTGATTTCAACAATTCTTACATACAAGGACTTATTTTTGTTCTAATATGGGAGCTCATTGTGGTTTTGTACTTTAACACTGCATTTGTGCATGTTTTGGAGGGTTTGGGTTTATAACAACACATGCATGATATGCATACATATAATTCAAGTTTGATTTTGAACAAGTGGCATGCTTTTGGGCCTTGATTTCATGAAATGATCTTTAATTCTCAATGTTTTCCAAGTTTAGACTTGTTTTCTCGAGTTTTGGGCACAAAATGATGTGTTTTGTTTGGTTGAATTTAAGCTTTGAAGTTGGTAGAACAATCCGGATATTCTAGAATTCTACCTCTTCGTTCAAGCGATCGAAGTTGCGCTTGAGCGACCACCCTTTGTCTTGTGCTTCCGCTCAAGCGAAGAAGTTTAAGCTCGAGAATAAAATTCATGCTCCCAGAAGTTTTACAAAATTTTGTAGACTACTCGAGACACCAAAGTTGCGCTCGAGCGAGGACCTTATTTACTTAGTCTTCCGCTAGAGCGACCGTCGAGCGTCCATCGAGTGAAAAATTCTTGCAACCAGTACTTTTGTAAACCTAGGGGCTCGCTCGAGCTTAGGAAGTGATGCTTGAGCGAGATGCCCTGTTTTTGAAAATTTAGCTAAGTGTTTCAAAGTGCATTTTGGCATCCTCATTGCATCATAGGCATTCCTAGGACATAATGAAGGCACAATAGTAAGGATATGACTGAGAACCACACTAAGAACGAAATGAAATAAGTTACTATCTGTGTGTGTGTTTCAATAAATGTATCTCTTATATGTTTGTGTAGGTCACGCGCCGTGAGCAGTTTGATCCATTTGTTCTACTACCGAATCTGTTTGTGAGTAATAACTCTGTAAAGTTATGTTTGACTATAATTATTTTCTAATTATATGAAACGTTCAATTTTCTGAAATGCTATATTTTGTATAAATGAATGATGATTCAATTCTTTGAGATGTATTTGAGGTATCCTTAGCAGAGGCCCTCGCCCAGGGGACATAATACTGTGGCTTATGGTCATGAGGCCCTTGCCCTGGGGAAACAATACCGTGGCATAGGCCCTCGCTCGGGGGAGACAATACTGTGGCACGAGGCCCTCGCCCGGGATAAACAATACCGTGTTATGTATGTTATAAGATACCCTGTACCGGAGGTTCCATTATGGAACTTGATATGCATAACCAAAGTGATATGTTAATGCTAATGGATATACCACACATGATTTGAACATGAATATGACTCTGTTTCTGATACGAATACGAACATGACTGTTTCTAATTTGATATGAGAATTAAAATCTAAATCTGTTATGGACATCATTTATTAAAATCTTTACTTTGTAATTATTTACTGGGCTCCCGCTTACTCTATTATTTATGTATGTAGGTGACTAGGCGCGTGACCAGGCTTAGTGATGATTGCCTGGAGGTCTGTTTTGTCGGCTAACCTTTGTGCCTTTCGAGGAGGTTCCGGAAAGAGTTTAGTGGTTGAGTTTTGCGAACTAAGTTATAAGATTAAGACTTTTGTTGTTTTGTGAACAGTTCTTTTGTCTTATTTTGTGTATAATGACAATGTAGGATGGATGTATATATATGACGTTACATATAAGTTTATGTATATAAAGTTTTAACTTCATGTCTCTTGTTTGTCTGCACAGCTCAATGGATTATGTATGTTTAATATATTTGCTTCCGCAACCCCTTATCATATATTAATTTGTTCAGAGGCCTTTAGTAATCCCAGGATTACTGGCTGGTTACGACGCTAAACCTATAGGGGCGGGTTTGGGTCGTGACAGGAAAATCCTCTCACTCTTGCAGGTCTAGGGCAACGTCCCTTGTAGAGATCACCAAGGTGTCCTGTTGTCCGTTTCGAGTTAGAAGACTATAACTTGGGAACTCACTACAACAAAAAGCATGTTTTGGTGACGTTTTTTGACAACTAAATAGAAATTAGTCGCCAATGTTACATAATCGGCGACTAATATACTTGTTGGTCGCCAAAAACTAAATTATTGGCGACGAATTTAGATTATGGTCGCTGTTGAGTTTGGCATCATCCTAAATTTTTGGGCAGAAGTGCTAAAAAAGTTTTCGTGACCAAATTAATATACGGTGACGGAAATTTTGGTCGCCAATTGTACATTTTTGCCGACACAAATAAAATAGTCACGAAAATGTGAACTGTATTTATGGTGACCTAATTATTTTAGTTGCTAATAAATTGTCTTTCAAAACTACGTCATTTTGAAATTTTTTTTTTTTAAATTTTTAATTGGTTGACCTAACCTTCTGGGTGAATAAACAAACAATTGACCTAAAAGTTCATCTCATTCTCACACTCCACGATCTCAAACGACACAGCACCATTGACCTCAAACGATATGTGTTCTCTTCTTTTTCTTCTTCTTCTTATTCTTCTTCTTCTTCTTCTCCTCTCTCTCTCTCTCTCTCTCTCTCTCTCTCTCTCGCTCTCTCTTGCACCGCTGACTAAGCATCGCCTCCTCGTTTTCTTCTTCTTTGTCTTTAGTTTCGTTTCTTTCGGTTTTGAATCTTTATTCTTTGGTTCTGCATTTTCAAAACCAGAGTTTGTTTTGAAAATTGATTACCAAGTTATAATTTCATCCCTCTTTGTGATAATTTCAAAAAGTAAACCCATGTAATGAATCCAAAATAAATACAATAAACCATCCACGACGATAAATAAATAAATAAATAAATCAGAGTATAACATCCTTCCATTACATAAGATTCAGTTGTACAAAAAGGTGACACATGCGAATATACATTCATAAGTCCTAACCCTGAATCTATAGCATGTGTCAACAAGAAAGGTATAAAATAGAAGTCGAACAGATAATTGAAATGCCTTGAACGCTACAACTTTCCACGATTGTACTTGGTTACATCAAAATAGATTTAAATCCAATACAGATAAAGCCCTAGACTTGTACAAAATAATATCAACAGCAAACAAAAGGAAGCTCTATGCTCCAATTCTCCCAAGCTATTGCCTTGGTAGAGGCATCCTATCAATACCTGATTATGGTTTTCCCGTATAGGGTGAGCTAAAGCCTAGTAAAAATAATCTAACACAATATATGAATCTTAACAAAGGGTGAAATGCATATGTAATGCTCATGACCAAAATGTCTCATTTCTCTTTCCAAAAACATGCAAAGTTTGTGGTTTATATCACCATTCATTATTTATTTCCTTCACATTAGAAAACAAGGGGGAAATCTTAAACCGGTACAACCTTTTACTGATATTTCATCTGCAGAAAACCGTCAAACGACACCCATATAAACGTAGCCTATACAAGCGCTATTATTGCCATTTTACAGATATTTCGTCCGCGGGAATCGGCACCCATGTATACGCGCCTTTTTCAGGACTTTCACCCTAGATACACAGGCCAACTTGATTTGGTGATGCACGCTTCTTGTCTACGTTTACCCATTTTTCTCAAAATCATTATACATGTACAATGTATCAAGATGTGATAACGCTCAATGCAAATGGATGAAAAATTGATTTCAATTCATCTAATCCTCATGTAATTTCTACAACAATCATAACTATCTTCTACCGATAGCCCAAAACTGATATTTCTAAACGTATATAAAATCTCCAAAACAGATAAACTTTCCAATTTCAATATGTGAGCGCTAATACATATCCATATCAATATCCATCCAATTTTATATTTCCAATATCAATTCCATTTATTTATACAAAATAAAAATTTGAGATATTTATGACAAAACCCCTTTTTCTTTCAAAATCCATTCCAAGTATCAATTCAACAATTCTATCATAACTCAACATCATTTTCAATCCCACAACCATTTTCAATATATCCATTTGAAAACTCCTTTTTTGATTTCAAATCAAAACCCTAGGTTTGTTCAAAATCCTCCAAAGTCACAAGGCTATTTTGAAAAAACAAATAGCTAAGTTAAAAATCATAAAAAAGTGTAGAGAATCCTTACCTCAAAGCTAGAAGACGGGACAAACGCGGATGAAATTCGGATGAAGCCGAAACCCAATTCTATTCAGATGAAAATGAGCTCTACCTTTTTCTCAAAGGAAGTAGGGTAGAGAAATCAATGGATTCAAGTGTTTTAGAAGAGAGAATGTGAGTTTTAGAGAGAGAGAGAGAGAGAGAGAGAGAGTCTCAACTTAGGGTTTTTAGAAAGTTTAGATAGAGAGTTATGAAAAAATGATTATTACGAACTGATATACGCACAGTCTGCTTGAGCGCAACAAGTAACACTCAAGCATTTAGATACAAAAATAGTTACCTCTCGAGCGTAGGAAGTGTCGCTCGAACATAGAATACACTCTCCTGGTAATTTTATAGATAGATGCCTACCGCTCAAGCTCAAGAAGAGTCGCTCGAGCACACAACCGATCGAGAGTGAAAAGCACCGCTTGAGCGCAAAATATACTCTCCCAGTAGTTTTGCAGACCTGCAAAAGTACTGAGAGTTCACAACGGCCGCTCGAGTGTAAGAAGTGAAGCTCGAGCATAGAGGCAAAATTCTGGGCAACAAGGTTTTTGAAAAACAAGGTACCAACATGCTCTAAACGCAGCTAACACAACCTAAAAACCAAACTCAAAGAGGTATAAGGGAAACAATACATAAATGACATACAAGACAATGAAATCCGGATCTAAAACATCGAATGGTTCGAGTCCAAACTAGAATCGCTATAAATCCAGATAAAATTATGTCTTGATTTTTTAATTATATTAACTGAAAAACATTCTAGATATTACAACATTAATGAATCCAAATTTTCTGTAATTAATGAACCCTATACCCAAATGACTGATTTGGGGTACTCTTCATCCCTACATAGACATCTCTGACCTTTTTTTTTATTATTATTTTTATTCAAATGTCATCCTTGACTGTTAAAGTTCTAATTTTATTGTCAAATATTTTCCAGAAGAAAATCCAAAGTAATCTACATCACAAACTACATACAACATTAAAACCCAATAATCAATCAAAGAAATTAAATTTCATTTCTTTCCCCTTTTTTTAATCTATCAATTAATCTCCAAAAATCCTAAATATTGCAAATGTTTGCTCAGTGATTTTTAGAATCCATTAATAATAAAGTAATAATAAATCACTATGGAATGCAACTCATTCCTATATGTCTAGTTTGCATAACTTTCTTATACAGTAAGTATATGCATGGTGTTTCTACTAAATCATCAACAAATATTGTCCTTATCTTTTGAAATCTAATAACTTTGAGACATGATATACTGCTTCTCTTTGCCATTGTTATGTCCCATATATATATATTTTTTTTTTTTTTTTTTTAGGATTGAGTAATGGGCCATCCACTTTTGAATTTTTTGTCAGATTTCTCAACCTATATGTCATTGTAGCATGTCACACTTCTCTGTTTTTTATAAACAGAAAATAGGATAACATTGACAAATAAATTAGCTTGTAGAAAACATCCAATGACATTATTTTTTTGGTTGGGTTAATGAGTTTTCTCTACTCTTTAATTCAACTTGAGTTGATTCTTATGAAGGTTTCTTTATTTTTATTTGATTAGATAATGAAATGCTATCCATTTAAATGGGACATTCAAATTAGGTTCAAAATTTTCATTTAAACTGAGATGTTTTTAATTTCTCTTGTGCGATCTTTAAGCATTATTGTAGTAGTGCATTTTTATTTCTTCAATTAGCAATTCTATGTGTATTTTTACAAATTGAAATTGTGTGACAAAGCTTGAAAAATTGAGTTGTGGGCATTATATAATAGAATAGATAGAACAAATTTGAATATAGATAGCTTCCAAGTTCAAATATAATTACTTTGGGCTTCTGGGAATAGATTTGAAAGATTGGTGTATGTATATACATGTTTGGTATAGCTTTCTCTGGAAGTGTGTATAATCTGATGAGATTTTGTTGAGGTTCTTAGGGGACTGAATTTGGTGAATTAATTGAGACCAATTTGTTTAATTGGGAATTATATGATTTTGAAATTCCTAGATCATCCAGGTCATAGGATTGTGTTCGTGATTGTGACTATGTATTGTTATCAATTGCTTTTAGCAAAGCAGATATTAGATTACAAAGGAATAAAAATAGTCAAAAAGTCATGTGGATTGTGGAAGACAATTGATTGTGGTTGCTAGGTCCCAACTAATGAAGAAAATTGATTGTGATTTTTAATGAAAATTTTTCATGATTTGGAAAGATTTGTTTTTTGAAATAATGAAAATTAATTGTCTTATTTGTTTTATCATTTTCAGATCATGGAAAAATTGATTTCTTATCAATTTTTGAGGAAAATTGATTATATTATTTGATGAAGACAAACTAATAGGATGTTTTTTTAAGATAATTTCATTATTTGGGAAGATGGGTTTGGATTTAGGTGTGGGTTTGGGTTTTGAACATTTGAAGTTGGAATTGTTTAGCTTTTCAAATTCCCTATTCTTTCAGGCCATTTTTAATCAAATAATATATGGAAACTTGAGCCTTATTTTCGTTTGTTTTAATTGTCTCATTTATTTATTTATTTTTTTAGGGAAGAGGAGGGGTTGTCGGCCATTGTTTATGATGAGGATGAAGAGGTTCGGAAATGAGTCAATAAAAAGTGTAAAACTCTTTACAAAAGATGGTGTAACAAGATGAAGACTCATTACTCAAAGTTGGTAGATGCTGGTGTTGACCCTTACAGTAAACTATATGTAGACACCCCATTTTTGACCGACCTTCAGACTTGGACGCTACTGATGGTTTACTTGATGATGAAAGATGTGCAGAGCAAAGGTTCGATTTCTCAGGCAAGGAGAATCAAATCCCAACCTTACACCCCATTTTGGACCAAAGCTATTTTGAATGGTTTTTAGACCTTAAAACCCTTTCTTTCAAAATGTTTTTGAAAAGAAATTTCTATGATGTTCCAAGACTCGCATTTTGTCAAATGTTGCGCTTTTCGGTAAACCGAGCGAGGACAAAGTGGAAATGAATGAAAGAGAGATGAAATCTTTGAAAAATATTTCAAAGCACCTTGTTTAGGGGTGTGGAGTTGAAGAAAAGAAGAGAAGAGGGAAGAAACCAAGTTGAGGAAGAAGTTGGGTATGAATCGTTAAGAGAGAGACAAGCAGTCCTTGTTAAATCAGGCCTATCCTTTTGTATACTTGGATTTAAGCTATGAGGCCACCACCGTTGGAAAGAAGACTTTTGGGGCTTCATTTTTCATTCAAGAATCTCCTCAAACCGAGTCCGGATGGGAGAGATATGGTTGGTTGAAGTTGGGCATCATTCCGGTTGGACCGAAACTGAGCAGTCTTCACTAAAAGAGGCATAACGTTTTACATAGTTGGAATTTTTATGCAAGGTTTCCACCATTGGAAATCTTACTTTTGGGGCTTTAATTTGGACACAAGAATGACCTAAAAAGGAGTGCATATGAAGGAGTTATGCCCATTTGAAGTTGGGCCTGAAAAACAGATTTTGTTGGCCGATCGGCCAAGAGTGACCCAAACTCAGATTTTTTGAAGATATTTCATCTCCAGCTATTCCACACAACCTCCAGCTGTCCCATATTTAGATATTTCGACCAAACTCTTGCCTTTTGCTATATATGGAGCCAAATATCTCATTTCTAAAGGGTGAGAACTTCTTAAGCAAGTTTTGAGAGCTTCTCTCACTAAAACTCTCTCTCTCTCTCTCTACAATTTTTAGAACTTGATCTCTGCCTCTCTCTCCAAAGCCTCTCCCTCTTGCCTTTTGTGCATGCAAGTAGAGAAATACCTCTCTTTTGCCTAGACATCCTTGATGAAAGTGGTCCATCTATGGGTTAAGGTTTCTTGAAGCTTACTTGGAGCCTTGTTTGAGCTCTAAATGGAGGATTAAAGCTTGGTTTGGTGCCTCTTTTGTGCCTAGTGTGTGCTTTGCTTCAAAGGTATACAACTTACCCCATTTAAGCTTGTCTTGCACTATTGTTTTGCCATTTTTCTACACTATTTTTGGGGTGGTTTTGAATTGAGGAAATATCTCTTTTTCAGTCCAAAAAGTGATGGTTTAAGCCTTGTTTGGCTAGGGGGTTGTCTCTCCCTTTTGTTCCTTAGCTTGTATAGCTTTTGAGCCATCTTCCAAGGCCTTTCAAAACAACTTTTCGTGCCCTTTTAACCACTGAAATCCAGTGGATTTTCAGTGGTAAAAACCTTGTTTTGAGGTCCCAAATATGAGGGGGTTGTCCTCCCTCCTCTTCTCTCCATGCCATGCTTTGTTAGCACTATAAAGTAGTATCTTTCTGTGGCTTGTATTAGCTCTTTTCAAGCATGTTTTTGTGACTTTTAGGACATGATATAACTCTGTTTTGGGCTGGTTTGGTCACCTCTTGCATGCTTCATGTACTTGTAGTGCAAATCTTGCTTACTAGCCTTGTATGCATGATGTTTTGGCTCATTATTCTAGCATATTTTGGCTATGCTCCAGCATAATTTTATCCATATTTTGGGCTGTTTTAGGACTGTTTTAGGCTGCCATGGTCATATGACTCATGTTTTGTATAACTATAGTGCAAATGCCTTGACTAGTCTTGAGTTTTGAGGCCCCTACCATGCTATACTTGTGATGTTTGCATGCCTTGGCATCATTTGGAATGATATTTCAGAGCATATAGTGTTGTTACACTTCCATGTTTTCCACTCTTTATGTGCTCTTGAGAGTTGTACCTTTATGCTTTATTTGTGAGCCATTGCATGAGCCTCATTTTCTTGCCTTTCAAGCTACCATCTCAGTCCATTTTGGCTACTATTTTGGCCTGCATAAGGTCTGTTTAGGGCTGGTTCAACCATTTGAGCATTGTCTTGCATGCCTCTAGTGTAATACACTTTACTAGCTTTGATGCTTAAGCCTTGCAACATGCATCACATGAGTTGTTTGCATGATTTTAAGTCATTTAGCATGACATTTCAGTGCTGGAACATATGCCATTGTACTCCATGTTTCATCCTTTCAATGCCTTTGGAGAGTTGTGTCTTGTGCCTTAATCTTGCACTAACATGTATGCATGCTTGGCTAGTCCTTGGAGTCTCCATTTCAACATGTTTTGCCACTGTTTTGGGTGTGATGTAACTCTGTTTTGAGTTTGTTTAGATGTTTGAGCATTGTGATGCATGCTTATAGTGTTATCCTCTTCACTAGCCTTGGTGTTCTTGGCCCCTTAACATGTTGTGCATGAATGTTTGCATGATAGAGTCTTGCATACCATCTTAACATGTCAAGATTAGCATGAGAGTTTTGCATGTCATGTTATATGTGTGCATTGCATTGGTTTCAACACGGTGTCGTGTTTGAACACAAGGTGGATTAGCTCATTTCATACTTGAAGTGATGAAATGGGCTAATCTCCCTTGCTCTCCATTGTCTTTGATTATCCATGATAAGGTGATGGTCCAAGTGTCTTGTTTGTCATGCATTTATTGATTTGTGCAACTTGGCCTCTTTGACCATCATGCATTGAGATGCGTGATTGATGGCTCGAGAGTCGAGCACTACACTCCTTTGAGCTTCAAACATGATAAGGGGTGTGGTTGCATACATATTTTCTTGCAAATACATTGCCATGCCTCTGTTTGTGCTCTGTTGTAGCAAAAAGGAGAGTTTGCAGGAAGAGATGGCTCATCGGCTATCTAGTGTGCCGATCGGCTAACAACAATTGGCCGATAGTCTCAAAATTGGTCGATGACCATTATCCGCTGGCCGATGGCCACCCCTCTTGGCCGATGACCTCTCAGAGTGTCCATGAGGTGGTTCAAAAGCATCACAGAAGTTGGCATAATTTTTAAAGGTGTAGAAGTGTGCAAACAGAGGCAACATGAGGCATGGCAACAGATTTCTGAGCGAAGTCGATCGAGCATGCATATGCCCCTCTTCTCGAGGCCATTTTAACTGCTTTGTATAGTTAGTTAATTTGTAATTAATTAGTTAATGTGTTAGCTAATTTATTTCATCGTTGTAAATTCTTAATTAGCTTAGTGTAGCTAATATTCAATTTGATTATGCAATAATTAGTCTAATTAGATTATTAGATTAGTTAGAGCAGCTTAGCGTAGCTAGCTTGTATTATTCATTCGGACCCTCCATCGAGAGGGCCAACTGTTGTAATAAGTGTGCGTAAGTGTGTGAATGTCTTCCAACCCCACATCTTTCTCCCTTTTACTTACCTGCTTTCAGTGGTTAGTTTTAGGGCATGTTTCAATTAGCATCCTTATACTTGCATGCGTGCATCCATTCATCTGTCTTGCATGCACCGGGCTCGGCGCATCATACAAACTGCATTGTATTTCAATACCGATTTGAATACATGTTATCAAGTTGCATTTCATATGCCATCTTAGAATAGCCGAGCCTATCTTAGCTGCATTTTGCATGTGTTACATTAGGTATTGTTGACATAGCTAGGATCATGCATTGATTACTAACTAGCTTCTTGTTTTGGCTTGGAGTACACTGTAAGTGTTTATGCTTTAGCATCTTACATGTATGTAAGTGACTGCCATGATAGCATGCTTGCCATGAGGCTATGTGCTTATGTGCTTAACTGCATGAATACTTGTGGATGAAGGTTGAATTGCTTGAATTGGAACAATTCATCGAAATGCGAGTTTTAAGCCCACTTGAGGATGACAAAATCATGTTTTCTTAAAGCCCACTTGAGGGTGCAAATCCACGTCTTAGCCTACTTGCGAGTAGCACCTTCAAACTATTTTCAAACAAGCATGAAATATTTTGTTCCAACTTAGGCGATCTAGTCTATACTTGTATGCTGTGCACATCACATAGAAAGCTAGCTAATAAATCAGAATAAGAATACATGTATTTTCAAAAATAATATATCATGTTAGTAAAGGCTAATCCTTTGATTGGGCGAGCGGGGGTGCTCATTGCATGACCTTCCCCTCTCGTACCCAAGTTCCCGAGCCGAGGCAACTTTGGTGATGATGGACACGTGACATTCGGCACGAGTCAGGGTTTCCTAAATTTCCCAAAACAAAAATATTTAGGTGGCGACTCTGTATCTGACAAAGCAGTCCATGTTTGGCACTTCTTTATTAAAGTCAGTTTTCCAAAACGATTTGCCGGATTTGAACTCTTTGGTGATTTATCGGTCTTGCATTGCACTTTGCGAGATTAGATTCAAAACCGTGACATTGAGTCCGAACTGTAGTAGCCTAAAGAACAAAACAATTTCGTGCCTTCGCCGCGCGGAGCCGGGAGAGTTCTCGGGCACGTCTACACTATACAAAGGGGTTGATTATGAGGCTTGGGTATATATGATAAATCATGTATGACTTAATGGCGATCATTAGGTAAAATTTCCTAATTTAAAGAATCATGTTACAATTTCAATTTAATTTTACTAATCAATTAATTTTGTAGAAATTGGTTGAAAAAGTGAGGAATGGTCAATTGAGGTTACCATATAATCATACAATGGGCTCCAAGTCATTTCAAACTACAATGTATAAACAGGTGATGCATTTATTATATTTAAAAGTGTGATTAAGTTAAAATTAATTTATATATGCTTACTTTTAAATGGAATTAGAGTACCGAGAAGACTAACATTGTAGACTTCTACAAAGATTCCCATTGGAGCAAGAAAAAGGCAGAGTAGGTAGTCCCAATATGTGGTCAATTACATGTAAGTATGCCAATTAATAGAGTTACATATTTATTTAAATGGTTCTATTTGTTGAAGTTGTATACAAATTGATAGGAAGTTTTGAAAAAGCAACGTGAAGAGTCTTTAGAGCCTTTAACTCAAGAGTAACTGTCAATTGAGGTTCTTGAAAGAGATCGGGATACTTAAAAGGCTTCGGAGTTGGTCCAAAACCATCCTCATCCAGATCTTCTGTTAGTGCACAAGCACATATTGAGGTGGTTTTGAGCCTACAAAAACAATTAGAGTCATTGAAGAATTTGTCCGAGGTTCAACAAGAACAAATTGCAGCCCAGAACCTAGTAGCACAAGAGCAAGTTAAAATGATTGAAATGCAAAACAAAAGGTTTGAAGAGATTGAGTTGTTTATGAGGATGTGCAAGGATCGAATAGGCATGCAAGTTGATGAAGATGATTATCTATCAGAGGAATCATATTGACAAGCATTTTTGTAAGTATATTTTTCATAATTTAATTTTCAAATCACTATAAGCATTTCACTTAATATATTTGTTGAAACAAATTGCTACTTGCTACTTTTGAGTTGGCTGAGTAGACATAGAACTTTAATTATTGCAAAACTTAAGGTTTAAATCTATTTGGGAAGCGATTAGACTTTCGATTAAGATATTAGTGAAGGTAATGCAATCCCCTGTTGGTGACATTACTTTGATGATAGCTACAGCTGTTGATGCTATTGTGGCTGTAGTTGCTGCTTGTGTGAGTCTTGATTGTCAACTGAAGTTGCTTGACTCCCAGCCGCCACAGGAGCAGCCCCTCCACACTTACTGGTGTTGCCCAGCAAATTCCCCACCAATTAGTCCATATTCTCTACCTAAATGATTTCATGTTTTAGCTGCTACCCAACCAACCTTGGAGCCTACTTATTTGATAAGCCTAAAAGTGTATTTTATCCTTATTTATTTGGTTGATATTAATCATGTTTAAGTCATAACATTAAGCATTATTTTGGAGGTCTTTGCATTTAGATTTTGCACCATTTATAATTATCCCTTTCATTTGATTTCATATTGCCTTTTGATTTTATCTCAAAGAAACTGAGAAAATTTATTATTATTTGTGTGTTCTTGTAAATGATGCTTCTATAATATGTGTTACAATTTTATTGATTAAATTCTAACTTGGTAAGGTTCTACATTCTTATGGACCTATCTTCGGTAGACATATCTACTTTCCACCTTTTGTAAAACAGAAATATTTAGTCCTTTTTTTTTATCATCTAAAAAAAGAACTTTATTGATAAATCACAAAGTACAAGATTCAAGGATTACACTAATAAAGGGGAGGGAGGTTGGTGAGAAACCAACAAAGAAAACCAAAAAACAACAAACACTCTGGTTGTCCTGTCTCAAGTCTCACAAACTGATGCAGAACATAACAAAACTTGATAGCAGCTGCCTATAATCCGTTCAAACAACTAATTCATTATTCTTTAGTATTCGATCAAATTATAACTTGTTTTAGTACATTAGGACACATATATATGCGAGGTTTGAAAGGCTATTCCTCATCATCCTAGCTAGTATTATACAGGTTGTAGTGTTAAGAAGTTAAAAATAAAGCATGTAGCTACCTTTAAAATCCTAAAAATCCTAAGTAAAAAAGCTAGTCATCCTATGTGAATAACTGTGATGTCTACCCATTTTTTGATTGTAATGATTATGGTTCCATAAATGAGCCAAACAAAAGTTACAATCTTTGTCAATTAAATTATTTCTTTTTCCAATTAGGGCAGCACAAGGGCCAACTTCCACCATACTTGGTCCTTTTCCAAATGAACTTCATCTCAACTTTTGTAATTTAGAAATTATCATATAGGTGGTTGTATGTTTGGTTAATGATATTTTGTAAATTTTTTTCTCGTTGTTATTCTTAGTTTTTGGGCAATATAATTAGGGGTGACTATTGTGTTTGGTATATCATAGTTTTGAGACTAAGTATTTTATTGCTAACATTTTAATATTGTAATTTTTTTCATATGTTTGACAGATTGGCAAAGGATGAAACATATTTTGGGAGAGTATCAGAGGATTACATTTTGAATTTTTGGATATATTTTGTTATAGGCTTTTGTAGCTTGGGAAGTTTTTTTTGGAATCATTGTGTATATGTTTCAAGTTTCTAAATGTAAGAGATTTACTTATGTTGAATGTTTTGGATTTTATATTTTGCTTATGTGTAGACACCCCATTTTTGACCGACCTTAAGGCTCAGACGTCACTGATTGAGCACTCGGTGATGTTGCATATCGTGCTCGTTCAGAAGTCTCAGAGTCGTGGCCGTGAGCCCTGCCTCCGGACTTCCGAACCCTCTTCTGTACCTTGTCTCGGTTTGCGAACCAGACTCGGTTTTCTCTGTTTCTCTTCCTGAGGGAGGGAGAGGTCTCGTAGACCATCTCTCAGTGGCCGTGGGCTACATTTCGTGGCCGTAGGCCATTTTTCCCATTTCGGAGCCCGGTTCCTGGTTTTCGGAGCCGCCAGGCCGTGCGCCTCGGTTCGGGACCGTCTAACCATCTCCGATTCCTCCGGTTTTTGGTATACATCTTATTTACTCCCATTTGAGGGACACTGGGGTCTGAGAGACCCACTTCGTGGCCGAATGCCACTTTCGGTGCTTAACAGCCTATTTTCGGGACCCCGAACTGCGTGTTTTGGCCCCCGAGCATTCGTTTTGCATCGGTTTTTGTTCTTTTTTTGGCAGGTACCTCTGTTTTATCATAAGGAAGGTCACTGAAGGGTGGGAGGCCAACAATTGTCTCAGCAATCAGTTATGCTCCTCCGGCGCCCTCCGACGCCCGTTTTTCTCACTTCCGAGCCAGTGTTGACCACCCTAGGAGCATTTTCTTCAAGCCAAAACCACATATTTGTGTTGTACACACATGGGAGGACCCGAAAAGTCCATGGCCGGCCAGTAATTGTTATTGACCCTTTTGAACCCCTCTTTAGAATGGCCTATTCTCTCTCCTGTTTTAGAGTTGCCAAATTTGAACCACAGGGTTGTGTTGAGAAAACCTGGGAGGACACCTTTCTCCTATGGCCGGCCATTAATTCTTCTGGACCATTTTGCCCCTTGGCCGGCCGGCCATAGGGGGTGGCCGGCCGGCCACCTGCAACCAAAATACCTAGCCGGCCTTGATCCTCACAATTGGCACTTTACAGCTGTATAGCTGTTTTTCTCCAAATATCTGTATCCGGGGGAAGACTTGAGGAGGAAAACTTGGTGTCATTTTCCTCCTACCTTGCTCCCTCTCTTTGGCCTTTATAACAACAGCTCCAACACTCTCTCAAGGGTTAGAAAAACTTGCCTCAAGCATACACACTCATATCCATCTCTATCTCTCTCATTTCTCTCAAGTTTGGTGCCATTTCTCCATCACCACCGAGCACCACCACCACCATTCCATTTCCAGCAGCAAGGGGAGCTTTTCAGAGGCTTAGAAGCAACATTCCTCAAGCCAAGAGGTAGAAAAGAAGTGGTCTTCAAGGGTAAGTAGACTTTCCCCCTTTTGTAGCCCTTTTTTGCACCAATTTCTTAGCCTATTTTCTTATTTTTTTGGGCTCCGACCCTAACTGAAACTAGGCCTTTTTTGAGCCATTCTTCATGTTTGATCAAGGGCTCAACCCTGTTTGAGCCCTCCATTTGGTACTTGCTTCAATACCCCTTGGTATGCCATTATTTTGCATGAGGTTTCTAGCCCATGTGTGATCTGTTTTCGAGCATAATGTAAACTGTAAGAGGGCCTATTTTGAGCCCCTCTTCAACATTTAAGAAGGGATCAACCCTTTTTGGGCCCCCTATCTTGCACTTTCTTCATAATCTCTCCTATTTACCGTAAATTTGCATGATTTGTTTGGCCTATATTTAAATTGTTTTGGAGCATATCATGAACTGTGAGTAAGCTTATTTTGGGTCCCTCTACAACATTGTAGAAGGGATCACCACTGTTGGGGGGCTCCATGTTGTACTTACCATTATACCCCTCTTTGGCCCCCATTTTTGCATGCTTTTTTTGGCTTATCTAGCTTCTGTTTTCGGCCATGATCAGAACTGAAAGTGGTTATATTTTGACCTTATTGGAATATTTCATTAAGGGTCCTTGGCCATTTGATGTATATTTGGTCTACTTCATGTTATAGCCTCTTGTTGGCCTTAATCTTGCATGGCATTTTTGGCATGTTTTCATACTGATTTAGGGGATGTCCTCTAATGTAAATGTTCATATTTTTGGTCCCTATTCAGTGTTGTAGAAGGGTGTTTTGTTGTTTGGGCTTTGTATTTACCATCTACTTCATTATACCCCTCTTTGGCCCCTATTTTTGCATGCCATTGTTGCCCTATCTATGCTTGCTGTTTGGCCTTGTTTTAGACTGGAAAATTCTTGTCTTGGGGATGCCTTGCTACTTTATTTTCATTCCATGTCCATATTGTGCATGCATTGCATGGCTATAGGCCATTTCGGGTGCCTAAATTCGCATTTCGGGACCATTCCTTGCATTTGGTGTCATTTCACCATCTTTCGGGACTGTTTTCCCCCATATTTCAGTGCTGAAATTCCATTGGCATGTTTGCATATCATTTTCTATGTCATTTCATGCCTTAATGCCATTGCCTCGGTTTGCGTGCCCATGTGCACGCATTTCGAGGCACTTCATTTTCATCCATCGGCCTCTTATGTGAGTGTGGCTGAGGCTCTCTCATGTTAGTGTAAGTCCATTTTACATTCTGTATGCCATTTTAGCATCATTGCATTCCGTATGCCATTGCCTCGGTTTGCGTGCCCGTGTGCACGCATTTCGAGGCATTTCACTTTTATCCGACGGCCTCCTATGTGAGTGTGGCTGAGGCTCTCTCATGTTGGTGTAAGCCCTTTATTGCATTGCGCATGCCATTTCATCCATAGCATCGTGTATGCCCGGTTGTGTATTACCTCGTATAGCGTGTATGCCATTCCATGATATTGTGTATGTTAAGGTTGCATATTAGCTACATTTCATGCATATCATGCATATCGCATCGTGTTCGGGATAGGAGTTAGCCCGGGCACGGGAAACGAGGCACGTTTCGTACTCCGAGTGACGGAACGGGTCTCAATTCCCAAGTCACCGACGCTCCGGATTACCCATGATGGAGTTAGGTTTTGTTGTAGCATTCATGTGCATTCATCCTATGTTGAGTTGTGCAATTCGGCTCCTCGGCCATCATGCATCGATATGCGTGATTGGTGGCACGAGGATCGAGACATGCATATATTTGTGAAATACATTGCTATGCCCCTTTCTTGCTCTCTGTTGCAGCAAAATAGAGAATCAGCAACTTTTCAGAGTCTGGCACGCATTTCGAGAAACACTGCAAAACAGAGGCTAATTGGGGCATCCCAGTGGATTTCCGCGCAAGGCAGCCCAAACTTGCAGCATTCATCAGAATCAAGGCACCCCCTGGCTTGCATGCCAGTTTACAGTTTTTCTTAGTTAATTTGTTAATTAATTAGGGATCTGTATATTATTCGGACTGTAATATTCTTTCATTCGGACTGTATTATTTTATTCGGACCCTCTGCGCGAGGGCATAATTGTAATAAGTGTGGGTGAGTGTGATGTATGTCTTCCAACCCCACGTCTTTCTTCCCTTTTATTTACCCGCTTATGATGGTTAGATATAGGGCATATTTCAATTAGCATACAGTATGATAGCATGTTTGCATCATTCATCTGTTTTGCACGCACCGGGCTCGGCGCATCATACAAACTGCATCTGTATTTCAATTCCAAATTGAATACGTGTTAGTTGTAGCATTTCATATGCCATGTTTAGAATAGCCGAGCCTGCTATAGTGGCATTATTGCATGCGCTGCATTAGGCATTTTTGTATTTAGGATCATGCATGATTTCTAATCAGTTTCTGTTTTTGGCTTGGAGTACTCGGTGAGTTTTATGCTTTAGCATCCTTGCATGCGTGTGAGTGACTGCCATGAATAGCATGCTTACCGTGAGGCTATGTGCTTATGTGATATAACTGCCTCGAATGCCTGTGGGTGGAGGTTGGGTTACTTGGAGTGGAACAATTCATCAAATGTTTGTTTTAAGCCCACTAGATAGTGGCAAAATCATATTTTCTAAGCCCACCTGAGGGTGGCAAATCCACGTTTTAGCCTACCTGCGGGTAGCACCATCAAACCATTTTCAAACAAACAAACATGAAATGTTTTGTTCCAATTCAGGCGACTCAGTCTATACTTGTATGCTGTGCGCATCATATAGTAATCTAGGCTAATAACCGGAATAAGAACACACAATGTTTTCAAAAATAGATATCATGGTTAGTAGAGGCCGGTCTTTGACCGGACGAGCGGGGGTGCTCACAAAGTGACCTTCCCCAATCGTACCCAAGTTCCCGAGCCGAGGCAACTTTGGTGATGACGGACACGTGGCCTTTGGCACCGAGTCAGGGTTTCCTAAATTTCCCATTAAAAACATTTAGGTGGCGACTCTGTATCTGGCGAAGCAGTCCATGTTTGGCACTTCTTTCAAAAAAATCTGTTTTCAAAACGATTTGCCAGATTTGGACTCTTTGGTTCAAGATTAAGAACCGTGACATTTGAGTCCTTCGAACTGTAGTGACCCAATATCGAACCAGAACCGGGGGGGGGGGGGACTCGCACTCCTCTCGCCCGGGATGCGTTCGGGGACGTCTACAGTTTCTGGCGACTCTGCTGGGGATTTAGAGAACTTGACTCGAACTCATGATATCTGGTTTTGACTACACTTGTATGTTTCTTTGCATTGCATTTGCATTGGTGCGCCTAGGACACCGTGTTTGCCATCCGCTATTCCTGAGTGGTTTGCCGGAGGCTTGTCTTGTCAAGGCATGTCCATAAGGCTGACCGGTTACGGGCTCTGCCAGTATGGGAACACAAACCCCGGTTTTACCGGGGCACCCTTTTTGACCATTCGACCTAGTGCATATTCGGATCCATAGTGACCATTCGAAACTAGGACAGGTTGCTTACCCGTTTATAGGTTGTTTAAAACCGCTATGTGCGTAGTAAAACCCTAGTTCCTGACAAAATAGGACAGGGAAACCATAGGGGTGTTTTGGCTCTCACTTATCTGTTATGTGCTTTAGAGTGCGTCTCTACAGGAATGCATGTATCAGTCTATGAGTTTGGGCATCAGGCCTGCGGGCATCAGTCAGTATCTGAGAATCAGTTGTCTGCGGATATGGGATTCAGTTTTGGGGAACAGTGATACAGGAACAGTGATCAGTGATTGAGGACAGTGTGTTTTCAGCTTATCAACCGTGTGTTGTATGCCCGACTGTGTGTTGTGTATTTAATTTAAGCTGTTATGCTGCCCGTTTATCTGGTCATTTATTTCCTTTTTGCTTTATTTATCTTTTGCTAGGGCAGTTGTTAGCACGATTGCTTCCGAACCAGTAGATACCCCCCAAGCACTTTGGACACGAGGTCGCCGACTCAATCGATCCGAGGATCTGGTTGACGGACATCCAGTGTTCCACTCTCTACCCCCAGTTATCAGAAGAAGATCGAGGAGGCGTAGTGTGTCAGAACAGGGATTACCGGACA